>BROG01001066.1:0-148269 GCA_030159075.1 Atrina japonica
GGTTTTGTAATTGTTGGAATATACGAATCGACGCAAATTGTAATAATTTTTAAAAAGCCGTAGATAAGGGTTTCATTAATTTTAAATCGTCTAATAAGGGCATAATGTATGTCGAAATATCTATACCTATCAGTTGTAGGTTGTGTTGACGATATAATCGAAGGTTTGGTGATTTATTACAAATTGCGTTTTCTAATTTTCTGGAAAAATGCACATCGACGCAATTTGTAATAACTTTTAAAAATCCATTGAAGTGGGTTCAAATCCATCTTTTTCATTAAACTGGTCATATTGACTGGTCTTGACACGGTCATCTCTAACCTTACCCACCATTTTTTTAATAAATCTCGGACTTCGAAATTTTTATTACAAACTACGTCGTTATTACAAATTGCGTGGTGACAATGCTTCAACCGCTGCACTACTGTAATAGTTATCTGTCTATAGTAGTACTTTAATATATAAACAGAAAAATGCATCGAAACGAAGGTTGTTTCAAACATGGTACAAATCATGATACTTGAGCGTAAGAAAACCCATTAGGAAATGCGATTGGTTTGAGTATAATCCTCAGTTTTTATCCTCTTCTCGACGTTTGATACTTTTTACAATTAGAAAAGGGAAAATTAAATAACATTTCTTATATAAAAATTATACAAATACATGCGATAGTAAAGGGGAATCAATAACAAGCTTTAATTCTCCAAGAAAACTTAGAACCTGAGTAACTGAAATACAAACACTCATCATCATTGAACGGGAAGATTATTGGCAGTCTCATGTATTGTGCATCATTTTACGGGAAGATTATTGTCGGACCTATGTATTGTGCATCATTTTACAGGAAGATTATTGTCGGACCTATATATTGTGTACCATTTTACGGGAAGATTATTGTCGGACCTGTATATTGTGCATCATTTTATGGAAAGATTATTGTCGGACCTGTATATTGTGCATCATTTTATGGAAAGATTATTGTCAGACCTGTATATTGTGTACCATTTTACGTGAAGATTATTGTGCATCATTTTATGGAAAGATTATTGTCGGACCTGTATATTGTGTACCATTTTACGGGAAGATTATTGTCGGGCATATGTATTGTGTGTCATTTTACGGGAAGATTATTAGCGGACTCGTGTATTGTGTATCACTTTACGGGAAGATTATTGTCGGGCATATGTATTGTGTGTTTTTTACGGGAAGATTATTAGCGGACTCGTGTATTGTGTATCATTTTACGGGAAGATTATTGTCGGACCTGTGTATTGTGCGTCAACATTCGAAAGATTATTTGGCGATAACAGAAAATCATGTACAAGACACATTGGTAGTGATGTAAATACGTTCACAAATGGAAATTCGGTTAATTTTTGTACTGGATTAAATCTATACATTGGGTATGCTGTGTTTGATGAGTAATATTCTGTTGACCGCACCATTTTTCATGGTGAAGTATATTTACAAAACTCATATGAAACTTTTTCAAAACGAAACAACAGTAGACAAGGAAGCGATTCTCCAAAGAATTCTTTCGTGCAAGATCAGATACATTTACACCCAGATAGGTTTATTTAAATCAGTTGAATACATTAACTAGATTTACATTCAATAGATAAATTTCTTTAATTTAAATGACCGTACATTATGCAATAAAACTATTCACCCTGTATGTCTTATATTGATTTTTTATTTCTTGTTTACATATCTTACAACAAAACAATAATAAGGTGATATCTACCCAATGCAGGTTTATATACTGTGGTCCCATTAAGTAGATACAAGCCTCTCTGTTCAAGGTACTATGTGTCTTTTGTAACGTTTTGAATAATTTATATGTATAATTACGACTGTAATTTCAGTTCTTTGAGATGTTTGTATCCAATCACAGTTATCTTGAAACAAGGAAGTGGGCTTGTTGCCAAAGTTTGTTTTACACTTCGTTCGTCGAGTACATCTGTACTTACATGAAAATGTGGGCTGCTTTCTGCAAACAGACTTCTGTAAACGTCCAATATATTATATTATGACAACATGAAGAGAAATATATCATTATGTACACTCTGCACATAGTTAGATTTTGTCAAAATACGAAGTGATAATTCTGTATTTTTTAATTTACGGAGCGGTGTCAATACAAAGGTTGCATTTCATGCTGTAAATATTGTATTTACACCCATCCGGTTAAATCACAACTTACAACATGACGGTCATGTTCATTACTTAAGTATTCAAGTCACTAAAACGATTTCATCTCCCTTTTACACCAAAATATACATATCGACAACAACGACTACAGCTAATTCTACATACAAATCGACAAAAACGCCGAAAGCCAATTCCCCATAGACAACAACGACTACAGCAAAATATACAGAGAGACAACAACGACTATAGCTAATTCTACATACAAGTCGACAAGAACGATTACAATAAAAATCTACTTACAGGTCAATAACAAAGACTACAGCTAATTCTACATACAAGTCGACAAAAACGACTACAACTAAATCTACATACAAGTCGATAACAAAGACTACAGCTAATTCTACATACAAGTCGACAAAAACGAGTACAGCTAAGTCTACATACAAGTCGACAAAAAGAACTTACAGCAATTTAATATACACATAATTAAGCATTATTTTATTGGCGGAGAATCAAAACGATTTAAAGTATGAAACCATCAAATAACACGGAGCAAAGAATAAGATCTTCAGTATATCCAAAATCTACAGAGGTACTCCACCATCCCCACCATAATTCAAGAAATGCAGCTTCAAAATCAGCATATGTATGTGGCATCAGCACCTGTCAGGCAGACAGTGGTGCATCAAATCCCATCACCGAGATTAGGAGTCCACCTACATCCATTCAATGGACTGACTTCGGCAGAACAGTAGTCGCTGACATCCATGTCATATGTATGTCTGTATACAGTAACAGACAGACAGGCGCAGGATGTATTTCCGTTTTACATGACAGAAGTGGTGTAACACTGGTTTCAAAATCTAGGAGATGAATCCAAAGTAAACCTGACAAGATTCAAAAATGCTTTTCTCAATTATATTCAAAAGTGCGGACGCCAACGACCATAACTTGGACAACACAAATCAGCAAGTCGATGAATCCATTAACAACTACATCTGCAGATTCCAAATGGCTGCATGTAACTTCGACCTCAACAAAAAGTATTTGATTGGTCGAGCCATCAAAGGTCTGAAGTTTATCATAAGAGGCCAAGGTCACATGCAGAAACCTAAGTCAATGGAGGAACTGCGGAAGTTGCAAAAACAGTGGAGCCCGGACAGGCACTGTCACATCATCCGATGCCTGACATGACATAAATAATAGATGACTCTGTAAACGCCGGGGTAGCGTCGATGGTAAATTTGATGCAATCGGTGGAGCATGCAGCAGTTTCCAGTACCCAAGCTGTTAGATCGCCGCCCCGACGAGAAAATGCGTACCAGTCCCGCCATCCACCCAGTCAAGAAATCATGACGAACCTAAGATGTGGAAATGTCAGAAGAATCTGTTTTGGATGTGATCAGTCTTGTGTTTCACGTTCTGTATATAGGGCTAGAAATAGAATATGTGATCATTGTAGCAGGAAATTACATTTCTCTAAGATAAACTAGCAAAACACACCTTAGGGTTACTCTAATAGGGTACATCTGCGAGTAGGCACAAAAGTAACAAAATGCTCAAAATTACTTCTGAAATTAAAGCAAATGTGCAAATATGAATTTTACTCAAGTCATTGAAAAATGAATGGCAAATTTCAATTTTGCGTGTTAAACATTTGCCTTTTTGACAATAGCTTGTATTTTTTGTCTCAGTCAATCTTTCCCAGTCAAAACAAATTATTCGGAAAAGAAACTAGAATTTCCTGAATTTTCATTATCAAATGTTTCAGGGCAAATACCCAAAGTGTTAGACGAAATACTACTTCCATTTACACTTAAGGGACAAATGTTCAACTTTGCTATATGTGTAATTGAGAAATTGCATCATTATTTCATTCTAAGTGTTGATTTTATGCAGATTAATAAGGTCAAAATTGTTTCAACACTAACACACTAACACTCAGTGAACCCTCTAAAGAACATGCGCATGACAAATGCAGGTTATGCTAGGGCTGCAAAATCATATACCATTCCCCCAAAATTAAGAAACTGTGGTTATGATTAGAGCTTAGAGGCGTGTCTATGACCGCAAGTGGAAGTCTTGGGGGGCGTCTATCTTGGAAAACGAGCCAATGAGAGCCTTCGTTACAAGAGGTCGGGTTCGCGAGAGGCACGTGATTTCACGAGATGTCAACGGCTCAACAAGAAGTTGGGTTTGTCCAGTTTTGGGGTGAGAGTGAATCTATTTTTAGACCTGAAACTTGGGTTTTTTCCAGGTTTGAGACTTGGAGTGAAATCAGTAGTAGGTGTCGCCACAGTCGGCAAGAGTTTAGTGAGTTGCCGATCCCGTATCAAGTGTGAAAGCGCGAAAAGCGGTAGGCCAAGTTCGTAACCGTGAGTCAAGCTTTAACATGTTATCCTTTGACTAAGACTAGAGTTTGTGAGGGAGATCACTCTGTATAGACTCTAGGATTGAAACAATGGGAGATAACTGTGTATAGACTGTATGGGTGGGACAAAACGGAGATCACTGTGTATAGACTCTATAGGTGGCACAAATGGGAGATCATTCTGTATAGCATGTATGAGTAGGACAAAAGGGAGATTACTCTGTAACGACTCTGTAGGTGAAACAAAGGGAGATTACTCTTCTGTATAGACTATAGGGATGGAACAAAAGGGGAGATAAGTATAAATGGACTGTATACACTAACCAAACCAGAGAGGGAGGGTGGGTAGTGAAACAGGAAATATTTCATGGATAGATAGGGAATCCGGCTAATGAGGGATACTTCATTTTACCGGAAATGAGACACTGACTAATCTCACGGCAGAAGAGATACATTGAACATGAAAGTATGTAACGTACTCAAAGTTTGCAAAGTGATCAAGTGTGTACCGTTCTCAAAGTTTGCAAAGTGATCAAGTGTGTACCGATCTCATGTTTCAAAGTTTGCAACGTGTGCAACGTTCTAAGTTATGAAGTCTCAAAGTGACAAAGTACAAAAGTTACAAAGTTGTAAAGAATGGAAGAGTTCACTTACGTCGTTTCAACAAGTTTCAAAGTTCAGACAGTGAAAAAAGTATCTGTATTATTTTATATCGTTTTTGTACTTCTGTATATAAAATTTAAAAAATTAAACACTCACCCAGAGGATTATTCTGACATCGTTGACGCTTCGAGCTTCGGATGCCAAATGAGCTCTCAGGGGTCTAAGTGAACTTGTTCTCTAGTTTTTAAAGTTACTATTTTTACTAGTTTGGATTTCTATCTGATAATTTTTATCGATCAAGTAAAAGAACTAGTGAATGTTCACATTCACTTACAATAGTATATGTTAGACTTACCACTACAGTATCACAAATAAACGGACACACAAAAACTGCATACTTTCAGTTAAAGTTTCTTTTCGAATAAGATTAGTGGCCCTTAAAAGGACCGTTTGTTTTCGTGTTAAAAACACTGTGCTTTACAGACACCGGCAATAGACCATTTTCGGCCTTCTGGCCTCAGCTATTTTGCTCAGCCACACATACCATCTTAATAATCCAGCCTTCTGTCGATCATAAAACTCCCACTATTGGGACGACATCTTCATTTTATTTAGGATGTACCAGGGTTTCAGCCTCCAGGAAAGTACAACGTTAATTATATTTGTTAAATTTTGTGTCTGCTTATACAAATTGCGGTGAAAATAGACACGCACAGCTTTTTATATGACTAGTACAGCGCACGCGACGTACTCCGTCGCATGAACTTTGACCTTTTTCATGATGGGTCTTTAGAGAGCTGAGTGAATCTATTTTTAGAACCGAAAGTTTGGGTTTTTGCAGTTTTGAGGTCTACAACGTTGATTGGTTAGGGTATTCCCCTGATGGCATGATTTAGCTTTAGCTAATTCAACGTTGTTTGAACTCTTGTTTTTACTCAGATATTGAAATTTACTGTTTGTACATGTTTCATAAGTTAAAACTAGACCTATGTAATAAAACTTCAAACACTCACCCATGCTGGTAGTGGTTTTCTATTAATTGTAATGATGGTGACACCTGGAGCTTCGGATCTTAAATGAGCTCTCAGAGGCCTAGCTGAACCTATTCTCCAGTTTTTAAAGTCGTATGACTTTTCCTCTGGGATATTTGATATTTTAATGCAAGGACAATTATCTAGGCCTATCTAATAAAAAATTAAACACTCATCCATGCTGCCTGCTGGTAGTGGTTTTCTAATGAAGTTGACACTCGTCGAATCTCGGATGAGCTCTCAGAGGGCTTATTGAAGCTTTCTCTAGTCACATGACTTACTATTTCAGATTTTATCAATTTTTTCAAGTGAATACTTGGGCCATAACAAAAACACAAATGATAATAAAACGTTTAATGTTGAGCGAATATACACTGATACAGCAAGCTAACGATTGTCATTCTATTTTACCTAAGTAAACACATCCCAGTCGTTCGATCTCGAATGTCAGTTTATTAAGTACACTATTCTTTGTATTGATGTATTGAAAATGCATCAAGGGTACGCGTTTTTATCTTTACAAGATCAAAATCTTACCGTGACTGGCATTACAAAAAGGCGAGACCTACCATCCTGCAAGACGACTACAGTCAGCTAACGTCACACTAGTGTCATCAGCTGACATGCCTAAGCGGATTTCAACTCTAAATCGTTTCGGAATTATGATCTAAATGAAGTTCGCACACTAAGTAGTGTTTAGTTGCTACAATATTTTAAAGTCGCCGCTACAGAATAAGACAACATACATAAAACCTGCATACTTTTAGTTAAGGTTCCTTTTCTAATAACACGGGGGACCTTAAAAGGACCGTTGATTGCTCCGAAAAGCTGAATAAGGGAGACTCTAGTATATGTCGAGTAGATGTCGCCAAAGACGAACTTCTCTTTCTTTCTCTATCACCAGTAGATTTATCTCTGCCTTGTGTTGTCAAAGATTGACTAATGCTTCCTGAGCTAGTACGTATTGTACAGGTGTTGGAAATGGAGGCCCAGGCCTAGGTGGTCCCTGGTGTAGTGTAGTAGGTGAAGATGGTCTAGTAGGTAATGATGGGGTCCTACCAGAATCTATTGGCCTGTGTCGCCTTACTACAATACGTGTCCGCCGTGTAAGAATGATTCTCATGTTTCTCTCTTCAGGTTGCATATCAATGTCGGATGAGTTATCCTTGATGAACTAATACCGAGATTCAGACAGTACTAGCTTATATAGAGTTTATGACGTACGCTGTGCACTCTGTGCCTTCTTGTGATGTGAGCCCCAGATACCAAACAAGTCACATAATCCCTCAATGGCATCTTTCTACTCTCTCTTATCCCTTTTTTCTCTCCATATCCCCATCTCTCTTTCACGTTTTTCCACATTTCTTTTCTTTCACTCCTGTTCCGATTTTTTATATTATTTGTCTTTGATTTTACTCATAAACAACAAGAAGAAGAAAAGAATGGGTGGTCTGCACATATAAAGTGGGAAGAAATGTGGGAAATCAGATCAACATCGACGAATGGGCCAGATGTTGAAAATGGAAACGAGAACATCAACACAAAACGTCAGTCATGTTGGCGTAATATCATATATATATATATATATATATATATATATATATATATATATATACAATTATAAAAAGTCTGCATCAAATAAAGTTGACTTTGATACAGAACAGGAGAAATATTTATTTTCAGGTTCAATAATTATAATAGCCGTGTTATATGACAAATTACAACTGTATAAACAAAACTTAAATTAATATAGATATCACCATGAACTGCAACCATCTTATCTCAATGGTTGAAAAGATTCAGATTAACCTTCTGTATAATAATTATGCTTGCATAAATATGAATTATGAATTATATACGACCTACACGCAGTGGCTAGGTGTCAATTTGTTATTGCTTTAATAACAAAGTATTTAAAAATAGAAATATAAGATCTAAAACAAAAATAAGATACAGTCATTTTAATCGGGAGTATCTATTGCTTAAGTAGAACAATAAAGCTTTCCTAGTGTATGAAAGAATTCCTCGTAAAATCACTTCCTTGTCTAAGAGACATTGTGACTGGACGAATGCTTTAAAGAGTTTAAGTTCCTACTTGTTTTGGCACAGGTTTTTTTTGTTAGCACAGATTGATCGTATCCTATAAAGAATTCATAAATTGAAGAAAAACTTCGCAGGACATTCTTCCAGTGCATACAGTATAGAACAGTGATGTTAACGTTATCACATTAATAAAATCTGATGCATTGCACTTTAGAACAGTACATCATGCTTTTCTGTGCATTCGATTGGTCATTATTTAAACCCATTCACGTTCTTTGGTTAGAAATGTAACACGAGGTCGCTAGGACATTTGATAAAGCTATGATACGTCAAAATCACATTAAGGAGTTAAACCTAGATTTACTCAGTTAAACCCAGCTTTTATCCAGTTAAACTTAGTTTTTCTCAGTAACCACATTAACTTAAACAAATCTACCCTTACCTGAGAAAAACTAGATTTAAGTGCGCCAATATCACAAGATTGAGTTAAACTGAGTTTTTCTAGAGAGAAACCTAGTTCAAGTGAGAAAAACAATAGCTAGGTTTAAATGCGCAAAAATTAAATAAATGATTACATTAATGTGACTTTGGTGCAGTTAATCCTAGTTTATCTCAGTTAAATCTAGATATTTTTCAGTTAATATAGGTTACGAAGAGAAACTAGGTTTAACTAGTAACCCACATTAACTGGAGAAAAACTAGGTTTATATGAGAAAAATTGGGTTTATCTAGTGAAAATAAATTTAACTTATAATTGTGATTATGGCATTCTTTATCAGAAAAACTAGGTTTAAAAATAAAATAGCAAAAATGAAATAAGTCTACCTTTTCTCGAGAAAAACCTAGTTTAACCGAGAAAAAACTATAGGCTACTTAACTCGGACACAATCACATTAATAAGTATATATGTGATTTTTTGGCAGTTAGATCTTAAACTAGTTTTTCTCACTTAATCTTAGTTAATGTAACTTTGGTGTGTCATATATAGCACTAGAGCCTACATTTCTATAGCCAGAATAGGTACGTTCGCACTTTCATATTTTGAAAGTTGAATGAGCTTTTCCTGTCTATTGCCCTTACCGTGTCTCGGATATACTACCTAGTAGCATAAACCATCAATTCTGTTTTATTTAAAATAAAAATCATAGCAGAATACAGACGACATTACATAAAACATCCCATCTATTTTTGTAAATTGATACCGTTTGGTAGGCCTACATAGTTTATGATTTGGAAAACTTTCAGTAGTCAGAATATAACGGTTATAAGTAGGTCAACCTCGTAAAACTATGTTCTCGGAGACTCAGCTAACCCGGTGCGTAAAATGCAGCTAGCGCGGTGCAATATCACTGACCCGGTTTAAATTTACATACTGAGAACAGTATGACAGAACTCCGAACGAAAGGAATGTAAATGTTTACTTATTATTTTTTTTTTACAGATGTATTATTTATTTGTATGTCGGTTTATAACGTACGTTTTTTTTTTTGTTTCTTAGAACTTGTATTGCTTCAAATAAAAAAAAAACAGAAAACAATCGGACCCAAATTAAGAATTAAGGAAAAAATAAAAGTGAATATTCCTATGAAATATTTCATCCAAAACGAAGGTAATTTACACAGTTATTAATTGACCTAATATTAATAATTCAGAACAAATAGTGTTCCAAAAGAGAGTATTTTAGAAATTATCTGAATTCGATTTTTTCCTTGGTAATCGCTAAACAAATGATTGATAACCATTAACCCTGTTCATGATAATGACTATACCCATCGCAAATGTTTAGAATGATAATATGTAACCCGGTTTTGAATTGTGATAATTGATATAGTATAATCAAAATACACTAATAAAATTGATATTACTTTATGTTTTAGAGCACAGGGCCATGGGCAATTTTAGAATGATAATATGTAATCCGGTTGATGTTGATTTCTGTGATACTGCAGGACTGTCGTCTTCTATATTCACTGACTCTTTATGGCTAATATCAAGAAATGAACAATTCTTCCTCGCAAGACGCCATAGTGAAAGCGATATGCGATGTCGTGAAAATTTTTACATGCCCATTCTATGTAATCTTTCATCTCATGTATATCCCAAAGAGACCATGTGGTTGTTAAAAATAACAAATGCATGTGTGTAATTGCAACAATCTTGCCAAACGTTACTCGTAATATCAGTTACTGTTTGTCCGCCATTGCTTTCAGCATTGCAAATTAACTCGCGGTAGGTTTTTACGAGAATTACCGAGTGTCCAATAAACATGTGCTATTTGCAGTTAATATACAGTTCATTGTTATTACTTCTGTGTTTATTTTCGCACATCATCATTACATACCTAAATAAGGCAAAGTTGGTCTTTTACATGGTTTCAAAACATGTTTCTGAAACTGTCCACGTGCCGGGTATATCGGGTGATCTCGACCCATTTTTAACTCGTTCTATCGCATTCTCGGCTTTATCATTCTTGACATATATGTTCATGAGCTGCCCAAAATATGAGAAACGCATACTTTTCAGAGCAATATTGTTTCGATTTTGTCAATGTCAGTTCGGGGTAACATTAAAGATCGGAAAATTTTCTTTTAGTGACCTGATATATTTATTCGTATATTCATCCGATTTTCTTCAGGTATTTAAAATAGTGTTGAAAAGCATGTAGTTTACATAATACAAGTATTTTCCAATAAAAATAACGTCCTGTATTTTAAAAGTAAATATGAAACACATAAACATCGACCGTCTTTAACATAGTCCGAGCGCGTAAAGGATCTAGATCCCCGTGACCGAATTACGAAGTACATTTGATATGGCGAAAGAGTTTATCTGAAATGTCATTGCATACGGAAATACAGCTGGATTTTTTAAGGTACGGGAAAACTTAAATTCTAATAAAACAAATAACCTCGAAAAGAAGATATTTTACAACGTTTCACTTGTTTGATAATGTATTTGAACACATACTTTATCATGTTCTCGACTATATGTCAGGGGACAAAAATAATCATTGTGACAACTTATTTCGCTTAATTGATAAATCGACGAATAATGATTTAGCGAGTTTAGAAGGCATTGATATATATAGTAGGCCTACATCCATGTATAAAATATAACCCATATAAGCTCTGTTTTGGTATAATATGTGAAAATTTTCATTTCTTTGAACGGGTATAGTAGTACCAGTAATTTAGCTAAATGATTTTCATTTCGCTGCCTAACAATTATCATTAGCACAAATCGGTGAATACCTAGTTATTACCATTGCATTTTACAAAGTCAAATATATTTGAAATTACATACTTTGCTGATGTGAAAACAGTATGGGATAGGAAAAATACAGCTGGAGGAGAATTGGTAAAAATGTCGCTGTCGTACGATGCTTACTTTGTGGTATAAATTTCGTTTTTATTTTTGGTATCAAATAAACACAGGTGCTGCATATTTATGAACAAATGAATGATCTATCATACTGGACTTGGGTCTAGTTAAGAGGGTAAACAGATACTTCGTAAGAATAGGAAGTTATTGTACCAGATTTTGGGTCATTTTGAGTGTTTTATACTTACTGATATTCTTCCGCGGCAAGAAATGTTGCGTATTTCCACAGGGTTAGTGATATCGCACCGGGCTAGCTGCATTTTACGGGAACCACGCATCGGGTTAGCTGAGTCTCCGAGAATCTAGTTTTACGGGGTTGTAGGTCTATGATGAATAATATAGGTCTATGATGAATAGTTTTTCACCCTATTTATCTTTCTCCTCTTTCAAAATTTTGGGACGGACCAAAGATGTAAGACACATCATTTATCCTCTCGTATGAGAATCGTTAGGCTAGATAATATGTCCGGCCTCAAGAAGAGAAAAGTAGTAATAGGCAGCTCCCGGGCGCGCATTTGAATTTTAGCCGCTAGTGGTGTTGTTTAATGACGTCATCAGAATGTTGGTTTCTGATTGGTCAATTCCAAATGCACACCCAGGAGCCGCCTGTGATGTCATAACCGGAAATGCGTCATACCGAAAGTTGGGTCATGCCGGAGGTCATGTTGTCATGGCAATAAGGTGAAAGAGCCAATCGTTGAGTTTGGAGGCGTGTCTATGACCAGAAGAGAAAAGTTGTGGGGGCGGCCATTATGGATAACGAGCCAAGAGGTTGGGGTCACGAGAGGTCAATGACTAAAGATAGAAGTTGGGTTTTTCCAGTTTTGGGCTGAGAGTGAATCTATTTTTAAAACCGAAACTTTGGGTTTTCCCAGGTTGGAGTGAAATCAGCAGTGGGTGTCTCCACAGTCGACGAGAGTTGCCGAGAGTTCAAGACAGTTGCTAACAGGAGATTTTTTTTTTTAGTTTTGAGGTCTAAAGTGAATGAACGTTGATTAGATGGTGGGATACTCCCCTGATGATTAAGTTCTAAGTAAGGAAAACCTTATAAACGTTGCTAGCTCACTAATTTGTTTTCTGAGATATTGAAAATTATTGTTTCATACTGTTACTGCGAATATACACTGATAAGTAGTGTTTTGTTACTACAATATTTTTAAAGTCGCCGCTACAGAATAACACAGAATACATAAAACCTGCATACGTTTAGTTAAGGTTTTTTTTTCGAATAAGTTTGATGGCCCTTAAAAGGGCCGTTCATTGCTCCAAAAAGTTGAATAAGAAAGACACTCTAATATCTGTCGAGTAGATGTCGCCAACGACGAAATTCTCTTTCTTTCTCTATCATCAGTCGATTTATCTCGGCCTTATGTTGTCGAAGATTGGCTAATGCATCCTGAGCTAGTACGTATTGTACAGGTACTGGAAGTGAAGGGTCAGGTCTAGGTGGTTCCTGGTGTTGTGTAGTAGGTGTCCCAGGGGTCCTGGAGAAAAAAAAATCATTTTTAAAACAGTCAAGATTAGATTATATCAGAAGATTTGATAAATAAAGTAGATCAGAAAAAGATTGATGCAAGCTACAGATCTGATCACTCTATTATTTCTATAGAAATTATATTAAATGAATTTGTTTGGGGTAAAGGACTCTGGAAATTTAATAATCAATTTTCACATGATCCAGAATATGTAAATAAAGTTTTAGATCTGATTAAAAGAATTAAACTTCAATACTGTCTTCCTGTCTATAAAAGAGATAACATTGACAATATTCCTGATAAGGAACTACATTTTATTATAAGTGACCAATTGTTTTTTGAAACTCTTCTTGTTGAAATAAGAGGAATAAACATATCTCATGCAACTTATAGGAAAAAAGAAAAAGAAAAAATGGAAAAACAATTGATCAAAAATATTAGTATATTAGAAAGCAGAATATGTAACAACAGTGATATCAAACATTTAGAGGAAAAATACAAAGAATTAGAAAATAGTAGAAAAACAAAAATGTCTGGAAATGTTATAAGATCTAAGACTATGTGGATCCAGAATTGTGCAAAGCCTTCAAAATATTTTTGTTAGTTAGAATGTGAATAAAAGTATTTTAAAATTAGAGAAAAATAATGGTGATATTATAACAGACCAAAAACAAATCCTAAGTGAAGTAGAACATTTTTATTCATCTTTGTATAATAATTATGAGCATTTGATAGAGGATACTAACCTTAAAAATGTATTAGCTGATTACAGTATTCCAAAACTTACAAAAACTCATAATGATAAAATTACAGGAGAACTAAATGAAAAAGAAGTTTTAGAAGCTCTTAAAAAATGAAAAATGATAAGTCTCCCTGATCAGATGGGATAACTTCCGTATTCCTAAAGTTCTTTTGGAAAAATCTAAAATCTTTTCTTGTTAGATCTCTCAGTGATGGATATAATAAAGGGGAATTATCAAATACCCAAAAAAGAAGGAATTATAACCTGTTTACCAAAGGCAAATAACGCCAGACACTATATTAAAAATTGGCGTCCCATTACTCTTTTAAATACTACTTATAAATTAGCATCAGCCTGTATAGCTAATAGAGTTAAATCCGTCTTAGATTTCCTGATATCAGATAAACAAACAGGCCTCTTAAGTGGACGATATATTGGTGAGAATACTCGCTTAAAATATGATACAATGAATTTTACTGAAAACAATAATATTCCAGGACTTCTAATTTTAATAGATTTTGAAAAAGCTTTTGATTCAGTTGCATGGTAATTTCTATACAACATTTTAGATTTATTTTATTTTAATACATCAATAATAAGATGGGTGAAACTTTTTAATAATAATATAATTCAGCAATAATTCAAAATGGCGTTTTATAAAAAAAATTAAAATACATAGAGGCTGTAGGCAAGGGGACCCTATTTCACCTTACTTATTATACTACAAAAATTTACACAGTATGCTGATGGCACAACCTTTGTATTAGATGGTTCAAAACAATAGATACATTAGAATATTTTACAAAGTTATCTGGATAAACGATAAATAATGATAAAACAAAAACTTTGTGGATTGGAAGTAAAAGATTTAGTAAAGATGTATACCATCACAGATGGAAACTAACTTGGGGTGACAGAAATTTCAACCTCCAAGGTACAGATTTTTCTCTTAATGTAAATGAATAGGTTTACATGAATTATACAAAACAATTGCAAAAGATAGATACATTAATATCACAATGGTCCAAGAGAATTTTGACACCTATTGGCAGAAAAACAATTACAAAAGCACTAATTATATCAAAACTGATAACAAGACTCTAGTAATAATTTAAATTTTTCATGGGGGATATGCATTTTTCTCGAAGAAATTATAAAAAATTTACACAGACAATAGGAAGTCTCCCTATTTATGGGGGAGACTTGGCAAGTATGATTCAAGCGCCCCCTAGTGAACCGTTTATTGACAGAATCCATTTTCAAAACATCAGAAATCCAATTAAACGGAGATAACTCCCATAAGCGAGGACCTGACAATTTAGGCCTTGTTAATTTTTTTGTAGATCTTTCCTTGCTAAACATCTCTGCTTATTTTACTTTTATTCTAGCTATTATACTTTTCAAGATAAATGTCAACAATCATCCAAAAACATGAAAAATCAACTTAAAGGGGGAAATAACTCCCATAAGGATTTACCTGACAATTTCGGCCCTGTTGACTTTTTTGTAGATTTTTGCATGCTGAACAATTTTGCTTCTTTCACTTTTACTCTAGCTATTACACTTTTTAAGATAATGTCAATATTCATCCAAAAACATTAAAAATCAGCATAAAAGGGGAAATAACTCCCATAAGGTTTGACCTGACAATTTCGGCCTTGTTTCTTTTTTGTAAATCTTTGCGTGCTGAACAATTTTGCTTCTTTCACTTTTACTCTAGCTTTTATACTTTTCGAGATAATGTCAATAAACATCCAAAAACATGAAAAATCAACTTAATAGAGGAAATAACTCCCATAAGGGGGTTACCTGACAATTTCGGCCCTGTTGACTTTTTGTAGATCTTTGCATGCTGAACAATTTTGCTTCTTTCACTTTTACTCTATTATACTTTTCAAGATAATGTCAATAAACATCCAAAAACATTAAAATTCAGCATAAAAGGGGAAATAACACCCATAAGGATTTACCTGACAATTTTGGCCTTGTTTCTTTTTTGTAAATCTTTGCGTGCTGAACAATTTTGCTTCTTTCACTTTTACTCTAGCTTTTATACTTTTCGAGATAATGTCAATAAACATCCAAAAACATGAAAAATCAACTTAACAGAGGAAATAACTCTCATAAGGGGTTACATGACAATTTCGGCCCTGTTAACTTATTCGGGTCATTTTTGTTTCTTTCACTTTTACTCTATTATACTTTTCAAGATAATGTCAATAAATATCCAAAAACAATAAAATTCAGCATAAAAGGGGAAATAACTCCCATAAGGATTTACCTGACAATTTTGGCCCTGTAGGTCTTTGCGTGCTGAACAATTTTGCTTCTATTATACTTTTCAAGATAATGTCAATAAACATCCAAAAACAATGAAATTCAGCATAAAAGGGGAAATAACTCCCATAAGGATTTACCTGACAATTTTGGCCCTGTAGGTCTTTGCGTGCTGAACATTTTTTCTATTATACTTTTCAAGATAATGTCAATAAACATCCAAAAACAATAAAATTCAGCATAAAAGGGGAAATAACTCCCATAAGGATTTACCTGACAATTTTGGCCCTGTAGGTCTTTGCGTGCTGAACAATTTTGCTTCTTTCACTTTTACTCTAGCTTTTATACTTTTCGAGATAATGTCAATAAACATCCCAAAACATGAAAAATCAGCATAAAAGGGGAAATAACTCCCATAAGAGTTTACCTGACAATTTCGGCCCTGATGACTTTTTTGTAGATCTTTGCATGCTGAACAATTTTGCTTCTTTCACTTTTACTCTAGCTATTATACTTTCAAGATAATGTGAAAAAACATCCGAAAACGTGAAAAATCCACAAAAAGGGGAAATAACTCATATAAAGGTCGACCAGACAATTATCGTTGGTAGATTTTTGCAAGCTGCTCATTTTAAGGTAACCGTTTTTTCTCAAGCTTTAATAAATTTGGAGTTGCATGTTTTAAATCAAAGATATCTGCTGACTCATTCGTTCTATATTTAGCCATGACAGCCATGTTTGGTTCTAGCCCCTTTTCATCTGTAAACTTTATGTTGTGTTATATGGTTATACTTTCTGTCAAGTTTGGTTCAGAGTAGCCTAATTGTTCTCGAGAAGTAGTCAAAAATGTCTAAATTTTTATAAAAAAAACCCATATATTTTCCATTTATCTAGGTGCCTGTGTCCTTGACCTTTCATCACATGACCTTGAAATTTTGTCAAACTGATCCCTAGATAATTCCTAACAACTTTCTCATATATCTTTGTATACAAAAAGTTAATCAGTTTTGAGTTATTAAGCAATTTGTAATACAATAGTACCATGTGTTACTGAAGCGCCCCTCAGTGGCTTGTTTATGGACAGATTTCATTTTAGTTCGCAAACTTTGTAGATATTGGCTTAAGAATCATGCATACAAAATGTGAAAGTCATCTAATCATTGGTTCATGAGAAGAAGATTTTTAAAGATGTACCAAGTTTTGGTCCTTTTTGCCCTTTTTGAGGTCCCTATGGGTTCTAGCACCTTTTCATTCGCAAATTTTATGTCCAAAATTTGAAGCCCTTCACCGGCATTTAATGACGTCTCCATATGAGTGAAATATTCTTGAGTAGGACGTTAAATAGCAAGAAACAAACAAACAAATACGGTGAAACATGTTTTATCTATATTATAACACGAAAGTACACAGAAAGTACTGAGCGTTTTCAAAATCATAAACTATACCAAGTGGTATCAATTTACCAAAATAGATAGGTTCTTTTTATGCACACACACACACACACCTGATGGATAATTCTTAATTAACAGTATTTGCTATGCACAAAGTGATAGAGACAATTTGACTGGAAGGCGGAGCCTATCTGTTTTTTAAACAAAATCTAAACGCCCCGTGTTCTGGTGATTTAAATGTTAAGGCATCAATGTATCAAAATAGATTACCTTGGGAGTAGGCTCTCTGTAAGTATACCTTTAAAACATCATTAATAATGTAATAGATCATTTTCTATATTTCTTATCTGAATTTATATTTTTGTTATTACTTTTACTAAAATATTCTTGGGAATTCGGTTTTCATCTTGAAGGCTTACATATACATGTATATTTTGTATTAGTCTTTTGCAGTTGAATAAAATGAAATTCAGATCGGTTTAATGATTTGAATAACTTTAATAATTTTAAACTACAAACTAACAGTAATATCTACCAAGGAAATACCCAATCATTACATTAACAAAAAAATAGGCGAGTTTCTAGTCGAAAATGGAAAAAAAATCAAATAATAGATATCTACTTTAATATTGTTAATCTTGATGGTTTCTGGTACTACGAAAACATTTATTGACTAAAAACTTTCATAATTTTTTATTGTGAAGGTTTTATTAACGGAGTAACAATCGTCATCTAGATGATTAATAAGGCTTCCAAACTATTGAAATAGGATGGCGTGTTACCATCTTAAGGGTTCCTTATCACAATCGTACCACACAATAATCCAATGTGCAGTGATGTTTGTATTTTATAACACTTTAGAATAGTATATACATACATGCATTTACATTACACACTCAACTTCCCCTTTGAAAAATTTATAGATCCACCACTGCAATATATTACATTTCTGACTCCATGACATTAGTGAAAAAATGAAGAAAATAAATAATCTGTCTCTAGTCTTCTTGAAAATAAATATTCTGTTCTGTAAAAGTATGAAAATAAATAATCTGACTCGACAAAATTTGCCAGCCCCTCCCCTCCTCAGAATCAAATTTTCCATCCCCTTAGTAGCGCAATTTATTTTTTCACTAAGAGCAACTCTTTTAAATGTAGAAAATCCGGAATCTTTCATTTCTGGCTTCATATTAAATCCATACTTCGGTTATTATCCCCTAAGCGGGATTGCTGGATATCTCATTGAAATTTGCTCAGAGAAACCAGTATGATTTGTAGCCCTTTTCCAGTTGGAATCATTGAGAAAAACGTCGAATCCGGTACAAATATTTTCTGTAACCAAACTTATAATGCTGTTGTCATTATCTTTCACCCCCGGAGGAATTTCAACAACCTGGAATATTCGACACGACAAGACCAAGATTCGATGGTGTATTGTCACGAGTTTTAAATGAAATCAGTACAAGTTATAATCCTTTGATTGAAGTTAAAATAATTTGCAACTTTTCTTTGTAAAAATTTTACAATGAATCAAACTGCCAGGAAAACAGAGGTCCAAACAAATTCTCAACTTTCCATTGCCAAGAAAACAATCAAACTCTAACACGGTCCTTGACTCTCGATCAATCTCAGTCAACGTCTCAAATTATTCTATTCTTTTGAAAAGCATATATATAAAGGTACATGTATTTGTCTTTTTGCATAGTGCTGACATAGAATAAAATAATATTTGAGACACGAAAATACTTTTAAAAAGGGAAATAAATATAGAGACTATATTTTTGTGAAACGTATCCTCACTCTGAGTTATTGGGTTTTTATATTCATCCTGTGGGTTACATTATATGACCACGTGTTTTGGGGACTTCTTTCTAGACGTTGACAGAGATCTAGATTGACTGAGAGTGCAGAGATCGACAACTCTGTGTAAGAGATTGGTGCTTTAAAATAACGTTGTCTGATGTTTTTAAATCTCAATACACATTACAATCTCTTACACACCAAAAATTTATGCAAGAAAGCAAATAGCTTAAAAGAGAAAACTCAAGAGTATATTTATATTTTGCCAGAAACTGGCAAAAACCGAGACGTTGACAGAGATTTTTCAGGATCGCAGGGACTGACAACCGTCTATGTCAGAGATTGATCAAAGCACTGACATTAAAATTTTGAGTGACTTGAATTTTAAGATGGATTGTGTAACACAACAGATTGAGGACGTCTGTAATCGTAGTCGATGTGTAGGTTACGGTAGCTAATATTAGCGTTATATATCGCTGGTGCTACGGATGTGCTTTTGATATCAGGAAAATCCCATTAAAATGTATCTGAAGGATAAATTTAATTTTTGTGTTTAATCTAGTATGTGGTTAAGAAGGAAGTTGACCAGTGTACCTTATATATATATATATATATATATATATATATATATATATATATATATATATATATATATATATATATATATATATACATAATTTGATTTCATTTAAAGAAATACCCTAAAAGACAAATCACACGGCACTCAGTAAGGGTACGGCGGGGATGGTCCACCTACTCATAAATCTGCTAAAATGAGATCCGGATCAACCCCAATCCTACGTCTACGTCTTTTTCCGTCGAACTGGTGAACCATCGGACTAGTGGGCCTTCGGATTGGTCGTCCTTTGGACTAGTTGACCTTCTGATCCGGATCCACCCAAATCTTCCTCATCTCCTTTTTTTTTTTTTTTTTTTTTTTTGTCGAACCTTCGGACTGGTGGAGCTTCGGATCCGGATTAACCCGAATCTTTTTACTATGGGAGTGGTGAACCTTCGGACTTGTGAACCTTCGGACTGGTGGGCAGTCCCCGATGTGTATACACGTGTATGTGTAATTGAAATTTAATTTGATAAAAAAATAAGTTTAAACGACATGTGATCGCAAAAATCAATCTTTTTTTTTTTTTTTTTTTTTTTAATGTTTATTAACGAGCCTGTTACATATACCCTCACAGGTCCAGGCTCCCTGCAAGGTCAAAAAAGACAAGAACATACATGTACACTAAACACATACAATGTATGAATACACTGTGTTCACATTTTTTTCACAATACGATACGTACATATTCAAACGTAAACAGATTTTGCTCTCAGCTTATCCCTCAATGATTATATTTATACATGTACATAACATTGAAATTTTCAGTTCCCTATCTTTAAAGATTTTTATGTATGTATAAAATTTATGAATTTATTTTAGTTTTATTTCAGATTTTACACATACATGTACATATTGATTAGTGATATATATCGAATATTTGTACTATTTCCAGGTAATACTAATTATCTGTGATATAGACAAGTTTCATTCCTAAGAATAAATCTTGTGTATACACACCTGTATATGCACAGGTATATTGTATACACCAAAATATTATTTTATGACAACATATTACTAAAACTGTGAAACCTGTATACCTGAACATATACTATGCATTCATACTCCTGTTTAATCATAATTCTATATTTACATAAATATATAAGTATTCACCTAGATACATATACATACATTTATATACACATCCATAAACATGTATATACCAATTACTTGGAGATGAATGCACATGAATATACACATATGCACAAGCACAGGCATATTACACACACACATAAATATTATTCTGAGATAACATATTATTTAAACTGTGCAACGTGTGTACCTTAACATATACAATGTATTCATACTCCTGTACAATCATACTTGCATACTTACATAGATAAGAATTTACTATACATATACATACATTTACATACACACCCATATACATGTACATGTACAATCAATCTTAATGATGAATATGCATTGTCAAGATAGAAATCTGGCATTTAGTTAGCAGAATAAATATTATTTATTTACATTTTTCATTTGATATAATTCTGTATGGTGGATCTTGAATATGAAACAAAACTTACTTTGACACCAAAGTTTATATTCCATATTTTTAAGAAAGGTTGGGAAACTTTAATTAATAACACCCACTCATATATTAAAACGCGTGGCTATGACAAAACAAAACAATGGGTTTTAGTTTTAAATCAGTCTGTCAACGGGTGATATGGAAATCATAGGCCTCCAAGTTCCCGCAGAGGTAATCCCACCATACTCCGAAAACTTTATCAATATATTGGCACATTACAAAGTGGTATATATTTTCAGTAAAAAGGAATAACATTGATGTATTGTACACTTAATTGGGGTATGTATGTGCTAGAAAATAAATTCTAGAGGTTTTATCCACGTTATATCGTCACACCCGTAAAAGAATTGAACCATTGAACAGTATCAAACCAGCGGTATATAAGTCTGCTCTCTCGATTGAATAAACACCACAAACATATAGGTAACACGTTTATAATAGATGGGAGTTGATAATTAAGATTTGTCAAAGTCGCAATTATTTTTATTGAATTCAATTTTTAATATCAATGATGCTGATACTCTGCTACTCGGACCGAAAATTATAGGCGGAAGCCGGACCGAAAATGTTAACATTATCGCCGCACACTTTTTGAGACCGGACCGATTATTATACGACACCGGACCGAAACATGTTAACATTATTGGTCTAGGCCGGTTATCATACGACACCGGCTAAATCGTGACAGGTTTTTAAATACAATCATTGTGGAAAATATGAACAATTTGATTTCTTGTTTTCATTTCATGCCATCCATTGTTACACTCCTTTCATTAATGCAATAGATCTATTTAGAAGATAAGAGGTAGAAAGAGTTTGGAAGGGATCGCAAAAAGGCTGACAGTAAACATTGTATATAGTGAGTTGGTTTGTGAAAATGTTACTGATAGTTTTAAAGATAATTTAAAATGTTTTATACCAGGGGTATGGATATGTAGCCTACAAATTGTGAGTAGGTTTTGTAAAAACAGTATATAAATTTTCTTTATTATACCTTCCATTAATATCTCGTAATCTGATTGGTTGAGAGACAATGTCACCCGCCCAGTTAACAAAAATATAGAAGCCAGGGTGACATTCCAAAAAATATCACATGTGCCAAGGCCTGTTACAGCCCGGTAGCCCGAAGGACCGTTACTCCGAAGGTCCGATGCCCCGAAAACCCGTTTCTCCGAAAAGTGCTCATAATGTTCAATTTCTGAAGAGTGACTAAGCTGTTATGGTGCACCGTTGGGGCCATGTGCGACAGCACGAAGGCGTCTTTGTTAAAACACTCTCAAGAATGCGCTTTTATACGGTGTCCCCATGGGCCATCTGTAACAGCCCAACGGGGCGTTTGTAAAACACCGTTGAGGTCGCACTAATACGTAGTATCGCTCACTTACACTTTTTATCCCCTCGCAACAGTGTTGGAGGGGATATAGTAATGCGACCGCTCGTGCGTAGTTGGATGAGTGGGTACGTACGTACGTGCGTGCGTATGTGAGGGCGTCCGCGACAATTTTCCTTGTGGGTACGATACAGACTCACTTTCAAACTTTGATCATAATGAGAGGTGGAATCCTTTTGATTTTGAGTCACGGGGTCAAAGGTCAAGGTCAACTTTAGCCAACAATGCGGTGCCCTTGTTTAGAAGATACAGATTTGCAATGGCACATTAGCGTGAAAACGTGTTCGCGCGATAGCACGTTTTTAAATGTTTTACAAACGCGCCGCCGCGCTTTTACACAAGGATCCATCGGAACACCATACTATCGAGCTAGTAAAAACGTGCTTTTGTGCTAACACTCCATCTCACTAATACGCACGCCATCGCACAATCGCGTTATCACGCTATCTCTCTACCGCACATCGCACGAATAAAATATCGTGCAAACACGTTATCACGCAGCTTTTGTTCTTACACTAAAAAATGAGCGAGGGGTGGGTGAGTAAAGATTGTCACCAAATGAGGATGCGACATTGAGGTAAAAACATGTTAAGTGAGAAAAATACGAGGGTAAATGGAAGGTGTTTCAACTCAGAGAAAAGAAGGCCTGATGGGCCTGATGTTTGGTGATAATAAAATGAAAAAGGAATGCTATAACGTAACAGACAAAAAAGGCCAAAACAATGCAAAAAAGATTTGTTTAAAAAACATAAATGCCCAACAGCAACAAAGTCCGAAACAGCTACTTTTAGAATATATGTCATGGTCATTATGTCACAAGTTTATCTCAAACCCCATAAAGTTGAGCAGAAACGGTATAATGCAGGTTTTTCGGAGTAACGCGCCTTCGTAGTAATGGGCCTTCGGAGTAACGGGCCTTCGGGTAAGTGGGCTGTCCCCGTTATGTGCGTACGGTTCGTCCCAGTGAGAGCTTTTCATCGTAGCCAAAACGTTTGTAGGCTATTTGTTTTGTATTTTTAAGCTGGTTGGATAATAGTTGAGATGTAATGTGTTAAAGCAAACAAATATGACACTCGGTATAATAAAATAAAAATTACATTCATGAGAGGGTGATTCGCCGAGGTCAACAATGCTTTCCTCGTAGTGAAAATATGCAATATCACCCTCTCATGATTGTAATATTTTATCTATACATGGGATATAGAAGGAAATTTATAGGCATCCATCTCTCGCGGATGTAGGCATTCTAACTTAAACATATTGCAATGAATTATTTTCAAATAAACTGCCATGCTTTTAAAACAATTTTAGCATATATTCTAAGCCCATTTATTTTATCTTTCAGGGAAAGAAATGATATTTACGCTGATGTTTGTCATTTGTCTCAGCAATGGTAATTATAATTACGTTTTGTTGTCAAATACATGTAATGGTATTGCAGTTAAATGCGAAAAAATGTCTTGAAATGAATTTTCCATTACAAGTTCAGTAACTATTAACTATCATAGCCTATATGCCAGACAAAGTAATGGAAAATGTTTAATTATAGTTTTGTGAGTAATATATTAAAGTGTGTGATTTAATTTAGTTCATTTGCTCTTCATTGAAAGTGGGGTTTAGTATTTTTTGTTGTTGCAAAAACTACATAAGTTATATATTGAAAATTTTTAAAGGTTATACATAACTAAAAATGAATTATAATTGCATCAAACAATTCAGGGGAAAAAGTTTCCGATTGCTAATAATGGAAAATGTCTTTCAAATTTCAGTACATTGAAAACCCATAATACTATAGATATAAACAGTTTTCAAACCACATAGTTACCTAAAATTGTCAAGGTGCCTGCTACTTAGGGCCTACATACTTATGTATGAAAATAATATATCCCTTGATTCGATATCATTTTGCCATATTTTCAAAGTGGTAAATTCAGTTATTAGCAGTGTCTGTAGAATCATGTGAAGGAACCCAACTCATAGCAGGTGCCAGTGTGTAACTTTGGTGGAACTGGCTAATACTTTACTTGCCTGCTCTAGTGAATGGTAAGCAGCCTTTTAGGCCCTTTTATACGGAACAACAAGAGGTACAACTAGATATTCCGATATATGTAAAGAGAAATATCGAGAAATGTAACAGATTATGTATAGTGGCATAAAGATTTTTCCGTAATGAATAACCTTTCAGATTTTCGAGATAATACCTCGAAATTTCGGGATAGTAACCAGAATAGCATAAATGCGCTGCCGTACGAATTGCAAGCTGAGAGTTCCGAGGTAACAGGTACCCTAGCTTTACATTGGTGAATCTTTTAATCTGAGTTTAATTTCATTTTGTTTTTGATGTGTGATCAGCCATCAATGCGATGGATCATGTTTCCTGAATTAGCCTTTTTAAAGATGAATAATAGAAGTGTGACATATAGCCTATAACCCAGGTGGACAGGCGTAATTTTGCGCACAAGCACATGTACTATGGCCAGTATGGGTATTAAGTAGTGTGTTATGTATAGCCACCCTGCTCTTACTGATGTACAGTCATAGGACAAAAATATTCACCACTAATCGACTTATGTTATTTTCTTCTTTGTTTTTCATAAAACAATTTTAAAATGCCCACAGAATCCACCAATTTAAGCAATAATTCAAATAGCCTATTTTATTTTGACATGAAGGAAATTGAATTCATATTTTTTTTTAATTTAGATTTTCTCTTTGTTTATTTTGAGAAATTGGTTAAAAGTATTTTAGGTAAATTTTGACATATTTCATTAGACTGAAAAAATAATTACAGAATTTACAAAGTTACTCTGTGAGAAAAATACTGTCATTTCTGTAATTTGTTTTAAACATGATAATTTAAAAATGCATATATATTTTAGAAATATGAAATTATTCTACAGTAAATCTGTACAACTTTGTCAAACTCTGGTATGATTTGTGGATTTTACCTGCATTCAAAAATTGTTGGTTTTATATAAAACAAAGAAGAAAATAACATAAGTGGCAAATATTCATGTCCCATGACTGTAGATCTATTACAGAGATTACTGAAATGTTTAACAGTAAGGTAATGAATTTGGAATTTAGAAGATTCAAGGCCACACTTTTTAGATGGACTGTTAAAATAAAAATATTTATAGAGAATTGCCAAATGGATAGAAGTGGTGCATTAATTAATTGATATAGTCAAAGTGTTTGATGTGGAGTTGTTCAGGCTTGCACGTCTGAGTACCTGTAAGAGGAAAACAGAAATGAATGCATTTACCCAACAGTAAGACCTGTTAAATGCTAAATACATACATTTATCTAGATGTTAATGTATTATTTGTGTTATTTTTAGAATAGATATTTGGGATAACGTCGATAGCCGACACTCATTGGTCCGACACTCAATAGTCCGACACTCATTAGTCCGACACTCAATAGTCCGACACTATACACGTTTGTCTGAAAGGGTATATCTCACCTCGACCTCATGTGTGTGTGTGTGGGGGGGGTCGTGGGTTGGGCCCCCTTTTTTTGGCCGATCAATGCATTTGTATCGGGACATGTACCTTGGGTTGGGAACACAGACACCCCCTTTTTTAAATGGCTGGATCCGCCCCTGACATTGATCATTTAAATTTAACGTTATACAGGCAAGACATTTCAGTGTGTCCACACTTGTTTTTCAAGGTAGTGGAAAATGATCAAGTGTCGGACTATTGAGTGTCGGACTATTGAGTGTCGGACTATCGGGACGACCCCAGATATTTAGGGGTTTAAAGCTTAGTTAAGGAAGTGGTGCTTATCCACTTATTGCAGGGCTAAAATAGGTAAATTTAATGTGTGGTGCAGGCTACAGTATGTGTGGTACTGGTGTTAGTGATTTGGCCAAGGGATAAAACTTTATTAACAGCAGACTTTGATGCATTCATTTAATGTGTTTTACTTGTAAGTAGGTGGAGAAATGTTTTTGCAGAAATTTAATTTCTAGATTTTTCATGAATTTTTTAAGACTGCACAAAAAAAAAAAAAAAAAAAAAAAAAAAGATAATAGGGGGAGGGAGATTATATTTTTCCCACTATCAGCTTTTGTTTCAAAACTACTAAAGGAATTTTGACAAGCCTTTGCAGGAAGCAGGTGCTCAAGGTCCTTTACCAAGTTTGTAATTTTCCGTTAGATTGCCTGAGGGGTGGATCCATGGTGGGGCAGAATAGGTTCCAAAAGGTATCCTCTTTAAAAATCTTCTTTCCAGAACCACTAGATGAATTGAAAAAACGGATTGTTTCTGAGTGATCTACATGGATGTATGATTCAAGTTTATATCTTTCATAGAAATCAGAATATTAATTTTTGATGCGTTTTGGGGGTCTTTTCAGCCTTTGTCATTTTCATTAATTTTTGTATGATTTCCTCAATTATCTCCCCTTGCATTCACTTTGATGCATTCATTTAACATATTTTACTTGTATATAGTTGAAGAAATGTTTTTATGCAAGAATTTTGCAAAAATTTAATTTCTAGAATTTTTTATGAATTTTTTAAGACTGCAAAAATAGAGTAGGGGTGCATTTTTCAAACTATCATCTTTTGTTTAAAAAATCCTGAAGGAATTTTAACTAAACTTTAAAGGAATCAAGTGCCCAAGGTCCTTTACCAAGTCTGTAGTTTTCAGCCAGATTGGCACTGGGGTGAATCCAGGGCAGGACAGAATAGGGCCCAAAAGGTACCCTCTTTAAAAATATTTGTCTCCAGAACCACTAGATGAATTGAAAAAACGGATTGTTTCTGAGTGATCTACATGGATGTATGATTCAAGTTTGTATTTTTCATAGGAATCTGAAAATCAATTTTTGACGCTTTTTTGAGGTCTTTTCACCCTTTTTCATTTTCATTAATTTTTGCATGATTCATCAAGTATCTTCCCTTGCATTCACTTTGATGCATTAAAGTGTTTTACTTGTATATAGTTGAAGAAATGTTTTTGTGCAAGAATTTTGCCAAAATTTGATTTTTAAAATTTTTGATGAATTTCTTAAAACAGCAATATTTATTTTCTTGGCCAGATCAGCCTTCATGTACATATTCTTCTTGGTCTTCTTTCCACATTTGTAGATGGTTCTCAGTTGAGCAATTGAGGCCGTCTTGGGCCATCTGTTTATTCATGAATGGTTGATTGAAAACAAATCCATGGCAATTAATTTCTGCAATGAAGTAGTTTTTTTCTTTCATTTCGAGTGTTTGTATCAATTCCAAATTCTTACATCCACCCCTGGACTAGGTAAAATGCTACATGTACCGTCAGTATAGAGCTTACACTTTATTCACCATATGGGAGTATGCAATCTATTTGATTTATGTCAAAAGATATGTTTTGTATCAATTCCTGTGTATATTTGATCTCTTTGCTGCTCACAGAGCTTTCTACAAAAAAAAAGAAAAAGAAAAGAAAATGGGCATTATCATTAGATTTATTCCAGGGAGTTGTACAGGAGGACTTCAGTCTTTTCACTTATGTGGAAATGCCCAGCTCAAAGAGCTTGTGAAAAATAAATTTACAACTTGGTATGCTGAGCAGGTGAAATCCCAAATGAAAGCTGTGGAAAAAAACCACAGAAATTAAACTTGATTTAAAACTATCGATTGTGAAGGCTCCCCGTGCTAATTGGGTAATTGACGCCTTTACTGATACCTGGGAAAGAGCAGATATGTCCAATAATTAACTGTTGTTTTACACCCCTGAAAATAGTCATGACTCTTGATATTCATTGACACTTTTATTCACTCTTAGAGACATCACTGTTTTTTAGCTCACTTGAGCCAAAGGCTCAAATGAGCTATTGTGATCACTCCCCATCTGACTTGTCCACCTATCATCTGTCTGTCGGTAAACTTTTCATATTTTTTACTTCTTCTCTGAAACCACTGAAGGGATTTTCACAAACTTGACAGGAAGCAAGTGTTCAAGGTCCTTTATTTAGTGTGTAGTTTTCAGCTAGATCGGCTCATGAATGGTTCCAGGGTGGGGCATAGTATGTTGCAGAAGGTACCTCTCTTTAAAAATCTCCAGAACCACTGCATGAATTGAAAAATGGATTGTTTCTGAGTGATCTATGTGAATGTATGATTCAAGTTTGTATTTTTCATAGAAATCTGAATATCAATTTTTGACGTTTTTGAAGTCTTTTGAGACTTTGTCATTTTCATTAATTTTTGCATGATTTCCTCAATTATCTCCCCTTGTATTCACTTTGATGCATTCGTTTAATGTGTTTTAGTGTGTATTTGTGATTAGGTGAACAAATGTACAAGAATTTTGTCAAAATTTGATTTGTAGATTTTTTTTAAAACCTCAAAAAAAGGAAGGGATACATTTTTCACACTTAATCACCTTTTATTTCAAAAACCACTGGAGGAATTTTGGCAAAACATTACAGGAAGCAAGTACTCTAGGTCCTTTATCAAGTTTGTAGTTTTCAGCCAGATTGGCCCAGGGGTAGGTCCAGGATGGGGCAAAATAGATTAAATAAGTTACTCCTCTTTGAAAATCATCTACTCCAGAACCGCTACATGAATTGAAAAACAAATTGTTTTTAAGTGATCTACAAGAATATATATGCTTCAAGTTTGTATTTTCAATAGAAATTTGAATATTAATTTGTTTCAGACTTTGTCATATTCATTCATTTTTGCATGATTTTCTCAATTGTCTCCCCTTGCATTTACTATGTTGCTTTCATTTCATATGTTTTACTTGTAATTAGGTGAAGAAATGTTTTTGTGCAAGAATTTTGCTGCAATGTAGTTTTCTGATATTTTTGTTAATTTTTTAAAACTGCAATATTTATGTTTCTTGGCTAGATCAGCCTACATGTACATATTCTTCTTGGTCTTCTTTCCACATTTGTAGATGGTTCTTAGCTAAGCGATTGAGGCCCTCTTGGGCCTTTTGTTCTATCTTAGAATATTTTTATCTAATAATACAAATAATTTTACTGCCGAAAACATTTTACTGTCTGTATATGTAGAACAAATAAATTTTTTGCATTGTACATTTGTTAGCCCACCATCAACAGATGGTAGGCTATTAAAATTACCCTGTATCTGTGGTTCGTCCTTCCTGAACAATTCTTGTTACTGCTATTTCTCAGAAAGTATTGAACGGATCTTCTTGAACTTTGACATCAAGGTTCCCCTTGAGGTCTAGTTGTTCATATTTTATTATCATTAGGGACGGATCACAAAATGGCTGCCACTAAATGAATTTATGTTACCACTACTTCTCAAAAGGGACTGAAGGGATCTCCTTGAAATTTGACATGAAGGTTACCTTCGAGGTCTAATTGTGCATATTGCATTTACAGAGAGATTGGAATCCAAGATGGCCATCAGGTGGCCATCTTGGATTTTGACCAAAGGAAGTTTATTACCACTACTTCTCAGAAAGGATTAAAGGGATCTCCTTGAAATTTATCATGAAGGTTCCCCTTGAGGTATAGTTGTGCATATTACATTATCAGAGAGGTCGGAATCCAACATGGCCAACAGGTGGCCATCTTGGATTTTGACCATAGGAAGAATTTTATTGCTATTTCTCAGAAAGGTTTAAAAGGATCTCCTTGAAAGACATGAAGGTTCTCTGTAAGGTATAGTTGTGCATATGACATTTTCAGAGAGATTGGATTCCAACATGGCTGACAGGTGGCCATCTTGGATTTTGACAATGGAAGTATGTTACCCCTATTTTTCAGTAAGTACTGAAGGGATCTTGTTTAGAATTAACATGAAGTTGATCTCTTGATATATATGTACTGAGTGATGTAGGGAAACTCCTGAGCTCTTTTATATTTTCCCATAAAGTTAAGTTGATGCTGTTTAGTATGAGGTTAACATAAAGCAACAGTAAACACGATAAATCAAATTTATGAGTATGATGATAGTTTTCCACTAGCAGTCTTTCTCTTCAGAGGTCATATTGTAGTGTCACCTTGCAGAGTTTTCCTCTCTGGGCAACCAAATTGGATTACATAAAGGAACATCAGAATTTTTATGCCTCCGACCGGAACGGTATGCCGGGGGTATCCAGTGTTTGGATTGTACGTCCATTTGTTTGTCTGTCTGTCTGTCTGTAATTCCATTCCGCTTACATGTAAAGTGCAATATTTCAAGTTTGGATTGTGATACAGTAACCAAGCTTAGACTGTAAGTTTATCTAAGGGTTGCTCACACTTCACTGACATCACATGCCCTTGGGGGTGGGGTCAAAATGTAGGACATTGCAATATTTAAAATATACATATTATTTGCCAGCATAGAAATTTGTTGGGATCGGGGGCATTTGTGTTTCACATCTTGTTATGAAAGTCAATTGTATAGATTAACATACATGTAAGTAATCAACATTTTCAACTATAAATAAATATTTTCAAAGTAATTTTACACCAGACACTGAATGCATTACTTATTGTAATTTACAGGCATCTTTGCTGTTGACGATTGTGAATCTGCTAAAACAATTGGTGATCTTGAAAGGCGTACTCCTTCATCAGTATATGACTCTGCAGCACCTGTTTGTGATAATGGACCTGAATTTGAAGCTGGATGGTACAGGGCTGGTTTCATGGATATGATGACATCTGTTGTTCTCCAAAATCACTGTGGATCTCAATACCCTTTGTACCTTAAAGGTAGATATGCAAAGTCATGTAGGCCTACACCTATTAATAGCATAAGCATCAGAAAAATAATTTTCATCATGACATTAGTTAGCATATGCTGTATTCTTCACTTATAGGTATTTGGTAACTTTGGAATGGTAGATGAAGAGCCCTAAATATGTTTTTTTTTTTTTGGGGGGGGGGGGTTATCAAGATGAATTGACTTTTTTTACAGAATCATTTAATATAATATGAACAACTTTCCAAATGCAGGGATGAGAATTTTCCTCCTTTTTCAAGAATTCCTCCTTTTTCAAGAATTCCTCCTTTTTCAAGAATTCCTCCTTTTTCAAGAATTAGCTGCAGAGTTCTATAAATCTTCATTTCCCCATTAAAACCCCAACAAATGAGCCATTTTCATCCATCATAGAATCACATCCCTGTAGTTGGAGTGGGTATTTTTCAATTCTGTTGCCAAATTATGATTTCCATTTGCCGGAGTGTCTAATTTAAATTGCATTATAAAGTTAAGTAAACCTTTGACACAGAATATTTTTGAAAAATAAATCTGTATGTTTTTCAGTATTCTACTGCAAACTTGGCAGCTAAATTGATTAAGCATCTGTATATCAAAATTTTAAGTCATAATGTGTAATGAGTCCCCCACCATCTTCTGGGGGACTATAGTTTTGTTATTGCTATTTCTCAGAGAGTAATAAAGGGATCTTTATGAAATTAGACATATATGTTCTCCTTGAAGTTTAGTTGTGCAGTGAACATTTTCAGGAGGGTCAGATTGCAAAATGGCTGCCAGACGGCTATCTTGAATTTTGATGATTAAAGGTCGTTATCGCTATTTCTCAGAAAGTACTAAATTAATCCATATGAAATTTGATATATACATTATCCTTGAGGTTTACTTGTGCAGTGTACATTTTCAGGAGGGTTGGATCACAAAATGGCTGCCAGGCGGCCATCTTGGATTTTGACAATTAAAGTTTGTTATCGCTATTTCTTATGTATTTCTTGAAAACCATTCACTATACCCCTAAGCCATATATATTGTTGTTTATCATGGGTAGAAACATTCACTGGTGTATGATAGGGTCATTAGGGGTACCTGCCCCACCCCCTGAAATTTATATTTATAACTTAAAAACTGTTCACAGCCCCGCCCTTAAACCATATACATTATTGATCATTATTGGGAAACACATTCAGTGGTGTATGCGGGGGTCTTAGGAGTCCTACCACTGACCCTCTGAAATATGTTCTACTTACAATTTAAAAACCATTCACAGTCCCATCCTTAAACCTTAAAATATAATTTTAAATTTATATTTTTACTTACAACTTTTAACTTGGGGTGTGTGGATCCAGGGTGGGGCAAAAGAGGCCCCAGGTGGTACCCTCTTTAAAAATCTTCTTCTCCAGAACCACTGCATGAATTGAAAAACTAACTGTATCTGAGTGATTTACATAGATGTATAATTCAAGTTTGTTGATTTCCTTGAAATGTTTTTGACATCTTTTTAGACTTTGTAATTTTCATTCATTTTTGTATGATTTCTTTGATTTTCTCCCCTATTATTCATTATGATGTATCTATTTTATGTGTTTTACCTGTGGTTTGGTAGATGAATGCTTTTCTGAAAGAATTTTGCTGAAATTTAATTTTTTGATTTTTTTTATGAATTTTTTAAGACTGCAAAAATGAAGAGGGGGGGGGGGGTAATTTTCCACATTTTCGACTTCTACTCCAAAACTGCAGAAGGGATTTTGATGAAACGTTATAGGAAGTAAGGACTCAAGGTTCTCTACCAATTTTGTTCATTTCGGCTAGATCAGCCTAAAGATGGATCCAGTGTGGGGCAAAAGAGGCCTCAGGGGGTACTCCTTTTTCAAAATCTCCAGAACTGCTGCATGGATTGAAATACTAATTGCATCTGAGTGATTTTTATGGATGCATGATGCAGTTTCCTGTTTTTGGAATAAATTAAATTTTTACATGTTTTTGACATCTTTCCCGACTGTCATTTTCATTTATTCTTAGTCTCCACCACTCCCAAAGATTGTTATAATAATTTGTAAATTTGAGATTCCCATATTTGTAAGATACCAACACAGTTCATGTGAGTGATGTGGCCCATGGGCCTCTTGTTTAAAAATAGTTAAATGGTTTTCGTGTAGAGATGGATATATAGTCTTACTATAGGATACTTGTTTTGTAGGTTTTAGTCCACAAATGAGTTTAACTTTTAAAGGAATTCGCTGAAAGAGGTTAAATTGTACATTACATTTGTATGTTAATGATTCATTATGGGGTGATTATATTTTGTTAAGAAGATTTAAAAGTAAAATTATCTTAACTTCTAAAATTATCTCATGTTGATAATTAAAAAAATTGAAATAAACATTAATTATAAAAAAAGTCCTTGTTTTAAAATCAGTCTTAAGATTATATATGTTTTAGTCTGCTTGTTAATAATGGTTATTTCTTAAAAAGAGTCTGGAAATTTCATTGCATCATAATTCACAAGACAATTATCATATCATACAATATGACATTTCAATCTAATATAACCAGTCTAATTTCTCATAGCAAAAAATCAATGATGATTTGAATCTTTTAAAGGGTCGATTCCAGAGAATGATGGATCAGCTCATGACAGGTTAGCGTGCGTAGGAGATGCATATGATGACTGTTATTAGTAAGGAATTGTTCAGCCTACAGGATATACAAATTAGAACCAATTAATGGGTTCTGTGGATCATATTGTTTCCGTAAGTTTTTATTAATATATAACTTTATTAAAGCGATATGAGCTACCGTGGGTGAAAAATTTTACATGCCAATTTTATGTAATACTTTATCGCATATATATTCCAAAGAGACCATCTGGTGGTTAGAATAACAAATGCATGTGCATAATTGCAACAATCTTGCCAAACATAACCCATCATATCAGTTATTGTTTTTCCGCCATTACTTTGAGCATTGCAAATTAACTTTTGGTAATTTTTTACAAAGATTAACAAGTGTCTAATAAACACGTGCTATTTGCAGTTAATATACATTCTATTCTTATCACCCTTTACGTTTATTTTTGTACATCATCATTTCATACTTAAATCAGGCAAAGTTGGTCTTTTTTGTCGTTTCAAAACATTCGTTTCTGAAATTGTCTACGTGCTGGGTATATCAGCGCTTTATCATTCTTGATACATATGATTATGAACAGCCCAACTCCAACGGACATGGCGGCTTGATTGTCTAACATGAGGTACGCAATGTCAGCATACAGGCAAACATTAAAGATTGGAAAAAATCTTATTGTTGCTATTAGATGGTTGGCGGTACACATGATACTGTAACTACGGTAATTACACACACAATTAACACATAATTATACAATACAGTAAATTTAATGAAATTATGTACATAATGATTAACACGAGCACTTTTTCAGGTATGTGGCCTCAGTTATCCTTGGTACAGTTCATATGTATTAATTTCTTATTCCTAACAAAAGAGGCAAACACCAGTTTGGGCAATATCCATGATTTTATGATGGAAATGATGATATATACATGTATGTACATGACATGGTAAAGTGTCCTGGCCGAGTAAGAAGTCTGAGGCGTCAGTATGCAGCAATGGAAAAGCAATAACTATATGTATAATGACTCGACCATGTGAAGCAGTATGAATAAAATCATGGTAGACCTAATCTTCTAAACTACAAAAAACAAGAATAAATATCACAATACTCACTCACACACACACACACACACACACAAAAAAAAAAAAAAAAAAAAAAAAAAAAAAAAAAAAAAAAATATATGACCTGTGCCTGAGGCGATGATATCTATACTGACGCTAACTGTTTAATTTAAAGAGCATTGCCGCCAGTATTACACACTCTGAATGGCTGGTTTAAAACTTGTTATGGTCACTGGCCAAGCCATGGATGACTGTGATTGGCTGGCGGGTAACTGGTCATCTAATAGATGGCGACACTATCATAGCCTAGAGGGATAACCCTATTGAACCAACTGACCGGTCAACTAAGACAAGCCTTAGCCCAATAGCGTGACACCACACCAGGCTAAGAAATAAACGGAAATCAAATTAATACCTATTAAATGATATTTAATACTACATTAATTTCTTATTCCTAACAAAAGAGGCAAACACCAGTTTGGGCAATATCCATGATTTTATTATGGAAATGATGATATATACATGTATGTACATGACATGGTAAAGTGTCCTGGCCGAGTAAGAAGTCTGAGGCGTCAGTATGCAGCAATGGAAAAGCAATAACTATATGTATAATGACTCGACCATGTGAAGCAGTATGAATAAAATCATGGTAGACCTCCAATGCCCAAACTGAGTAGGGGTAGGAAAAAAAAAAAAAAAAAACAAAAAAACAACCACACACACACACACTCCAATGAAGAATATAAAAGGATAAGCAACCGGGTTTAAACATATATACAAAGCTAACAGAACTATTAATGAGGCAGACTGTGTACCTAAATGAAGCATGCATTAATATCTAGATAGATTCACAGATGCAAACAAGAAACCAAATATGAGCGAACACCGTATGCATATATATATGAAAATGTATCAAAACACAAGTGTTCAAGCAGATGGATGGTTACACCTTAAATGGCATGATAGATAGTCAGATACGAATAACAATTAAAACGTTCACTGTCAGATATACGTTAGGTGCAACCCAGTGGTAGCGTCTTCCGCAGTTATTGAAAAATGCACAATTTCCTGTATATGGAACTATCCACTGAAGTAATGAATGGTTTGCCATAACACTGGCTCACAAATGAAATTGATCACTGGAATTTGATGAAGATAAATGCCTTTCTGCCATAGTGTCAGACCTAGGCATTCACTGTAAACAGTTGGAGTACCAGTCGAGACAGCCAACACCCTGTGTAGAGTGGATATGCCTGATTTTGAGAAGACAAACATATATGAACCAGTAAGTTCTGTAAAGGTAGTATTAATGGCAGGAATATGTTTATGATGGGAACCGACGCTGAATCTCTGAACCTAAACGTTGGGCCACTTGTGTGCGGTAAGAAAGAGAAGGGTCTAGATAAGACTGGTAAGCATTGGATTTCCAGTCTCCCTGAGACTTTATCAGATCTGGTGACAACCCGCATTCTAGGGCAAATGAGGCTCCCCCCCTGCGAAAACTATGACCTGAGTAAGAGGTGGGGTCTATACCTACTTGGGCTAAGCAGTACTTTAATAAAATTAAGAAGGCTGGGTAGGACATTAGTTGAAATCTATCATTGAATTTGTAGATAAAGGCAGGATAGTGATCTGATGGGAGGGGGTTGATGAGGAAGAGTAGGCGTAATATACAGGAAGGGCAGAGGGTGAATTAGGGATGTGGGGAAGGGGGATAACTAACTTCCTCTGGCTAAACTGAATTGTTTTGTAGCCCAAGAAACTGTTATCTTTGCACCCTGTGAAGAGAACTGGACATTAGATCTAGATAAATGTTTGGTTGGATCAAAAGACTGCCAAGAGGGTGCAAGGAGATTAGACTTGCGGAAAAAGGAAAAGAATCCAACTAAGCAAACTGCCCAAAAGCAAATATGCTTGGGGTTGGAAAAGTCTAACACTTTTAAAAATTTGTGAAGAATCTCTGGAGTCATCGGCAGTTTCGGCTTAGAAGTAAGACCTAATAACCGTTTGGCACCTCTTAAGGTACTTGTCATATAATAAAGAGTCAAGTGGGTTAGGGAAGCCCGCCTCTAAATGAAGGAGGCGAATCACTGACAAATAATTACGAAGCGATTGAAAAGGTAAATGATAAGAGAGAAATGCTATGGAACCGAGCTAAGTACACTTGGGTAATGGGTACTAATGGAATGCGGAACCGATTGCAAAATGATAGGTAAGACTGAAGGTACGATGTGTAAGTCTTCTTAGTGGATTCTGCAAGAATCTTACTGCGAAGCAACTGGACTCTGGAATCCAATGCTGCTGTACTTGAAGGGTTTGTGCCTGGAGAATAAAGCATGATAAGTTTTACAAGAAATGTGAGACCACCAAGCAATAGGAGATATCGGGGAAGGCAGTTGTTGTGTGAAGTGACAAAACTTAGACTTCTCGTGTAACCGTGATAAGAAGTCGGCGTCTGTATTGTATTTGCCAGGCACATACTGTGCTACAAATCGAAAATTGTATATTGCAGAGAGCCAGAATAAACTTCTTAGGCACTTCATGAGAGTACTGTTCTTTGATGAACATTTGTTAATACTATTAGCTGTGGCAGAATTATCTGAGAAAAAAATAATTTTGTGATTGGACCAGTAACGGGCCCAGCGGTGTGCAGCAATGATAACTGATAGTAACTCCTTCTCATTGATATGACTGAGAGCCATAGAAGGTAAATCCAGGTCCCAGTTACAGTAAAACCAATCTCCTTCCCACAGGCCCCCCGCACCTGCATTGCAGGCGTCAGTTTGAACTGAAGTAATAGGTCTCTTATGTAGGAGGAGTGACTTGCCATTAAAGGATTCCAAAAATCTGTGCCACAAAGCAATATCCTGGCGAATGTCATTTGTGAGACGCAACTTGTGACACTTATGCTGCAGTTTAGAAAAAGCGTTTATTATACGGCGCAGGAATACTCTTCCGCCGTAGACAACTGAGGCTGCCCAGTTAAGCTTCCCTGCTAGGGATTGCAGCTGATGTTTAGAAGCACGCTGGCGCTGCGTGAATTGATTAAGCTCAGCTTTGAGTTGGCAAAGCTTGTCTTGAGGAAGACGCAAGTGCATATTAACGCTGTCAAATTTCAATGCCTAGAAATACAACCTGTTTGACCTGGGTCAATAACCTTGTTCCAATTGATATAAAAACCTAATTTCCGTAGGAGACGCAGTAGTATTGCTAAGGCTAGTTGACACTTAGCCTTAGATGCCTCACACAGGAAAAAATCATCTAAATATGCTACAACTGTGTAGCGAGGCGATGATATCTATACTGACGCTAACTGTTTAATTTAAAGAGCATTGCCGCCAGTATTACACACTCTGAATGGCTGGTTTAAAACTTGTTATGGTCACTGGCCAAGCCAAGGATGACTGTGATTGGCTGGCGGGTAACTGGTCATCTAATAGATGGCGACACTATCATAGCCTAGAGGGATAACCCTATTGAACCAACTGACCGGTCAACTAAGACAAGCCTTAGCCCAATAGCGTGACACCACACCAGGCTAAGAAATAAACGGAAATCAAATTAATACCTATTAAATGATATTTAATACTACATATACTATTTTGTATGTGTAGGCCTACTCCGTTATCCTTGGAACAATCCATTTGTATAGCCCTAGCACGAGCATGTTCTATCCCTATCACAAGACAATTATCATATCATACATATATCTAACCCTCTTTACAATGACCATGTTTGTTCCCACGTAGGAATGACGTTATATCGAATTTGTCACTGTAATGAATTTGATGTGGTGGGCATTTCATAGTTAGCTCCCTTGAGTATCATTTACGCATATATGTACATGTAAATAAATAAACTTACAATAACAAATCTTATTATTTTATTTCATACTATTTTCAACCTTTTAATTGTCATATTTATGCAAGTTAATATTGCTAACATCAATGCACAATTATTTTTTTCGGTCGCATATCGTAAATCGGTGATGTCGTGAAATGCACGGATCATGTACAAATGCTCGAAATGCCCGAATGAAATAGTATATCTTGTAATTCCGAGTTAAATTCATTATTGCTTAAATAAAAAGCTCGGAGATTGCTGATACAATTCTCTTTAAAATGCGTTTCATAAATAAAGTTTTACTAAAATGTATTGAAGTAATTTAAAGATCCGCCATTGTAACCACATCGGCACGGACATGTAGCGTAATGGAATTTGTCAACTAGATCTATATGTATTTTGTTATTTATCTTTTTATTTTAATTTGTACATAGCTTGTATTTCTCTTCCTGTCGGTTCAGTTCTAACAAAACCTACTGATGGTTTATAAACATTAGGCCTACAGCCTACTTTACAGGTAGGGATGATTCAAGCGCTAATCGTTGACACTGAGGCCGTTACCTATCAGTGCAGATTAGAGAACAATTGATGGTGTAATTGTTTTATTGACACAATTATTTTTACCTGTGATCTCAAACCATGAAGAAAATCAAGACTGAAAACAATAACCGGATCAGCAGGTGGTTCTACTGGCGTAGTAAAGAATTTATTTACATTGAGCTTTGAACATTTGTTCCCGAAATCTAATGTCGGAGTTGGATACTGAATATTCTGTTATAATGAGTACTTTTTATGTACATGTACATTTGTTCCCGAGCAATTCTTGTTGGATACCGAATATTCCGTTATAATGAATGTCGTTGTAAAGTGGGTTCACTGTATTTCTAAAGTTTTCTAAAATGAGCAATAATTTTCATCATTATTTACAATAGGTGAGTTTTTAGTTCGCCTTGTCTGTTATTTTTCTAGATATTTTGTGCTGGTATCATGACACTTTTGCTTTTGTAAAGTATGATCAGATATGTAAAAACCTGAAACTCCCCTATTGTATGTCATCACTTTATAAACATGTCCAGTTGCAGCAGTAATTTTGTTTGTTCTTATCTTAAAATCATGAAAAATTAGTTGACCTTGAGTACTGAGTAAATTTGGTGACTTTGGACCCAGGAGATGTCATGATAAATCTCGAGAATTTACTCAAGTCTGAGAATATTCTCAAGTTCTCAACTTGGCCTGCTCCGCCAATTAGATTTCATGATTGATAAATGGCTGTCAAGGCTAACTCTATTTTCCGATTCACATAACATGGCTTGGCAGAGTAACATTTTGATTATCATATGGTTGATTCTAATCATTTTTACGAGTTGATGGAACATCAAGGCAGTTATGTCATGTTAAGTTGTTTATTGGGAACAAGTCAAAGCACATTTTGCAGTATGGGGTCAATACAACATAAACTTGACTATGAGATTGAAATTTCCAAATCACACTTTTTTTCGTATATTTTTGCTTTTTAAAATGACAAAAATATAGTAACAATTTGCTGAAAAATATAGGTTTACAATACTTGTTGAAATATAAGCTATTAAAGGTCAGTCTGGTGTCCTTTTTGAATTTTAAGATATTATAAATTTGATTTAGAATGTCACTTTTCAACTATTTTTTACCATTATACTCTTGTGATAGAATTGACATTAAAAGTGATAGACTCGACTGTTAACAATGCTTGCATATGATTAATATGCAAATGAGTTTTGGTCAAGTTTCCTGTACTGTGTATTAGCAAGATCAGGCTGTAGGTTGGACATAGAAGTTGTGTCATTCCTCATTCATGTGATCTTAACTGATGAGAAACTCGCAGTAGTCTTTGAAGTTTGTATAATGTTTTACATGTACAGTATAGACCTAGAGATTTAAGGCTACTGATAGGAAGTATAGCGTAAGGCTATTATACTGCCCTGTCGCATTGAAATTTAATATCAATGAAACGATGTTTATAAGTACAAGATTTTATAATCATATCACTGATCTGTGTAGTTTGTTGCATAATAAATAAACCATCAGTACTCAAGTTAGGCTAAATGTCTGACCCGATTTTTAGTTACTTTTTTTGTAAAACCTAATTTAACCGAAAGTAAGTATTAAAAAGTATTCAGTATACTAAGTGTATAATACCTCATTAGATATTACGATTGCCATCAACTCGCATCAGTACTTTGACTCAGTTATGGCAGGCTTCACAGGAAAAACTTTTTATATTTTCCATCTTGATAATGGTACATATAATAACAAGCAGTAAAAATAATTCTTCCCTGTGTAATTTTGATATATTATCTAAAATTTAAATTTGTTCAGGTCAAGAAATGGTTCACCAGCTTCTATGGATTTTGCTGTTAGCTTTTAATAAGTTTGATATACAACTCTATGCACAGACATAACAGTTGCAGTTAAATTTGATTTGATGAAGATTGTATATAAATGTCCTTCAATGAAGAAACAATATGAAGTTAATATGGTCTCTTACATGTATATGGGCACCAGTAATTAAATTGAATATTATCTTACTGATTCATTAAAGGAAAGATTAAACAAGCCAGTGCAATAAATGTTCTTCATTATGACTCAGGGTTTTCCCTTATACAAGGTTACCATGTATGTGATGCATAAAATCTGTTCATGGCTCACAAAAGGAATCCAAAGGAATCCCAAAGGATGCACCTTTAACTTTTTTTAAATTGATTTGTTTATTTGATTTATTTTCACGTTTATATATCATTATATACATGATTCCTTTGAAACTGAACTGTTTTATGTCCATTAAAAAGTCATGGTCTTATGTCTTGTTATGGTAAATTGTGTCTGATATGTATTTTCACTGTAAAATGAGGAATTTTAAACAATTTAATCATACCCTAACTAAACACCATGAGAGAAAAAAACCTTAGATATTCTAAACAAAATTGTACTCTTCAGGGGGATGTTTATAATAGTAGTTTGGGGGTTTTACCTTATTTGGTTATCTGATTCAGTTGCATTGTGAACAGAGCAACTTTTGTAATTTATCAGTAATCAGGTGATAAGTGCTAAATGCAATAAACAGTAGAAATTCTGTTTATATGTTATTTTGTTTTTTCTTTTCAGGTGATGAATTCGCAGGAGGTAAATATATATTACAGTAGTTATTGGGGAGGCAAGTCAGTAATAAGTATTATATTACAACATTATTACAAGTTTTTTTTCAACACCATATTTTTAGTAACTGACAAAATCTCAAGTGACCTTTGTCTGTCTTGCGTGTCCATCGTGCGTCCGTAAACAATTTAAATATTCGACTTCTTCTCTGAAACCACTGAAGGGATTTTGATAAAAATTATATCCCCTTGTATTCGCTTTTAAGCATTCATTTAATGTGTTTTACTTGTAATTAGGTGAAGAAAATTTTTTTCCAAGAGTTTTGCCAAAATTTAATTTTTAGAATTTACTGCCAAAAAAGGGGGGGGGGGAGTGTTAATGTTTCACCCTATAAGGTTTTGTGTCAAAACCACTGGAGGGATTTTGAAAAACTTTACAGGAAGCATGTACTCAAGGTCTTTTAGCAAGTTTGGAGTTTTCAGCTAGATCGGCCAAGGAGTGGATCCAGCGTGGAGCAAAAAATGTTTCATTATGTAGATATGTTACATTATCTTGAAATATATGATAGACAGAGAGAAGGGAAAGGAGCAAAATGTTCTACATGCAAAGATCTACGAAAAAGTTAACAGGGCCGAAATTGTTAGGGTGACTCTTATGGGAGTTATTTCCCCTTTTAAAGAGTATAGAAATACTAGCATCCAGTGTCCCCCACCCCTCCACTTCTGGGTTGTTGTATACAAGACTCCTTAAACACCAACTCTCAGATTGATGTCTGGGATTATTTCACTTACAGTGAGATGACACATGCAACAAAACAGCCGACATTTGTTAAAAACTTATTATCAACAGAACTTCTGAACATGAGGCGTAAATGTAGATATAATTTTCAAATAAATAAATTTGAGGCATCAATTAGTAAGCTACATGTATTTAGTAACTTTTCAGTTTTGCATCTATATTTCTAAAAACATGTAATTGTATTACAATTTATAGATTTTTGATATAAAATTTCCACATGATTTCAAATATATAGTTAAAACAACTATATTTTATTTAATTTCATGTTTATAGGTTTATAGGGATGTCTGTAATTATCAACAAAAGTGCACATTTGACATTCAATTTAATTCTGATCGAATTGAAGTGGACTGCAAATGGACTCTTAAATTACAAAATGGACTCCTAATTTTATAGTTGTGGGAGTCCATGGACTCCTCATTTGAAAATCCCAGGGAAAACCCTGGTCAATCTCAAAATGGCTGCCAGGCGGCCATCTTTGATTTTGACAATTGAAGTTTGTTAGATGGGTAGATGAACCACGGGATTAAATTACCATGGAGTCAAAATACCATAGGATACCTGTATTGCAAAAAAGAAGGAGAAGGTATTTTTTACATGGTATAAACCATGTTCTTGGAAACCCCTGAAGGGATTTTTACAAATCTTTTCAGGAAACAAGTACTCACTATCTTCTACCATATTTTACTTTCTTTGGCCAGATCAGCTTACATGTATATTCTTCTTGGTCTTCATTCCTTATTTGTCGATGGTACTCAGGTGATTAAATTAGCCCCACTTTTAAATGATGTCATATCAATACGTATCATACAGACACATATATCAATCAACTTTCTTAATAATTTTTATTGAATATGGTAATAATACTTTTTACCCATTACTTACATTTATAATCAAATATTTTGACAGTGCCGACCCACAAACCAGATCCAGCAGAAGTAAAGTTCAATAGCATCGTATGGAAACCAGTGGGGTCAGATGAACATCCACGCCTTGTTTTTGAGTGTAGCTTTACAGTCAACACAGATGATAACTATTTCTATAGTGTTACATGGCGTGTGGACAATGTTAAGTTAAACAACACTAGAGTTGTTAAATCTTCAAATTTGATAGATGCATATCTACATGAAGAGGAGTTAACAAGCCGTGGATACAAACATGGCATTAAGGTACATCTATGATCGTGGTTTACTTATTTCAATTGAAAATGTAAACTTACGCATTTCATCACAAAGTCTAATAGCTGAGTCACTCAATCATCCATGGACACCCTTCATGCGTCGTCTGTAGCTGAGTCACTCAATTTATCCATGGCTACCATTCATGCGTCATCTGTAAACTAGTTTTTAACTTCTTGTAAACTAAGCCAATTATCTTTAATTTTATACAAAGCTTCTCTAGGATAACAGGGAACATGAATTGTGTGGTCCTTGTGCCTCCTGTCTGAGGTCTGCAATTATTAAGGAGAAAAACTGAATGAATGGTTAAGCCTACAATGTGTGTTTTCTATAATACATGCCCAAAATAACATAGGGTAGGTAGGTAGGAAAACCATTTTACAGTGAAACTTTGATGAGTTTAAGTTCAAGGGACCTTCTAGAAAATTCTACTTTGATTCATGAATCACAAAATAGAATCATAGAACTTCTGTTCAGATGTTCTGTAATGTGTATTTGACTACTTCCTATACATCCAAACCAAATAAGACATAAGTGGTCATGATTTTTAATAATCAGCGCTAAGATGAACTTGATTTTTTTACATTAAAACATTGAGTGTTTCTGAGAAGGAGAAATATTGCCATAGGCTGATTTTGTAAATATGTAAATTTGGACCTCAAATTATTTGTAGGAATTTTCAATGTACAGTGAAAATTGTATATAACGACCCTCTTACAGACCCAACAAAACCTGTCTTTATAGGGAGGTGGTCTTTATATAGAGGATGATTTGTACACAAATGGTACAATTGGGGACAGCAAAAAACAGTCTTTGTGACCAGGTGATCTTGATATACAGGTGGTCGCTAAAGCAAGTTTTACTGTATTTAATGTATAAATGGGACCAAGAATATTTGACTCATAAAAGTTGGGATAATAAAATGTTTATGAGTATTGTTGAATAACAAGTCATTGGGGAGTTTGTCGACAGTACTAGTAGAACTTACTACTGTACCTATTTTAACAAGAAAGTATTCATTTAGATATATGAAATAAAAATATGTACATGTATTTTCACTTTGGTCAGAGTGCATCTTTGTTTGGTATTAACTGGTGCTGTTTTGATAATACAATAACATATGCAGTTCTTCTCAGACATAACGCCCCCGTTGTAACACCAAACCCATGCAATGCTACTATTTCTTGAAGAACAAATTTCCTACTATATAATCTCCCTCCCGGTTATATTGCCAAAACATGCATATTGCCATCTGCCACTGATTATCCAGTACAAATATTCATTTATACATGTTAAATCCTTTGACCGTATCACCAGACCAGTTGAATAAACAGGCATGAGAACAACTGTTAGCGTATGATGTTCATTTGTTTACTTCATATTACGATCGCAAAGGGAGATAACTCGAACATGAGTGTCATAAATTGATATCTGCTTTGCTCTAAAACAAAGTGTAGTAGTCAGTTGAGGACCAGCTTACGAGTGTCAAATCTCGCTTCCCAGAGAGTTGGAAAAAATTTACATGTTGTGTGTTTACACGCAGGCTTTCAACTGGCCCTAATTTTCCTAATTTTCCTCCTTTTTTTGAGCCTGCCCTAATTTTCCTAATTTTTTACTGAAATTCCTAAAAAGGCCCTTATTTTTCAGGAAAATTCCTAATTATTTATTAAATTTGCCGATGAAGTTTTTGAATCTGTAAAACTAAGAGAAATAATCTTTAGATAATTATCAATGTATGTGGATTAATGTTTACCCATAGTACTTTCAGCTACTGATAAAGATCTACCAAAAGCTGGTTTTGCAGTCATCATCAGATACATTCAGCAGTTGATGATTCAACCTTGGCACTAAAAGGTAATATGATAGAGGTCTTGTTTCCCAATGAAGACATACTAATTGTACTGAGGGATCATTGTGCTCCTTGTTTATACAAGTTGCAGCATAGTGATTATGCTTTAATCATTACATACCCAACATTTACAGTACTGAGTTGCAGGGAAGTTGCAATTTCAGTAATCAAAATATATATTAAACGTAACAAACATTATTGAGCTGATAATATGTGTATTCCCTTATTCCCTTGGACCAAATGAATAATAAAAGGGTATTGGGTAAATGTACATGCGATAAAATCCCAATAAATACATGAAAAAAAGAAAACAACTGAGTGACGCTTTTATTGTCGCTCTTCATATTGAACAATTGCTCATACCTTGTACCTAGTGAGTTCCTGACGGCCCCAACCGGTTTAAGGGGGAATTAGTTATGAGATGGTGATCAACCCTTCATCCATCCTTCTATTTTATGGATTCAGGGTAAACCATAATTCCACTAGCAAACCAGTATAAATATAAATAGATAAAAAAATGATATTAACCAATCACATAGCATATTATTATATGATTTAAGTGAGCAATAGAAAGAATAAATGTGTTGAATGGAAAGCCTGTCAAAATTAAAGAATGTTATGTGAAGTTATTCAATCAATGACAATAGTTAAAATGAGTATAGACCTACTTTTTTCTTAGACTTTTGTTTTTAATGGCTCACATATAAAAAATCATAGTTTTCAGTCTATTTGCCTAAATCAATAGGAAGGATTGCCTATTCATCAGTCACTCATATTCAACTGTTTACCTTGCAGTGTAGAGAGGGACATCTAGGTGTTCCAGGCACATTTTATTGGTATTAATAAAAGTTTGAAATGCTCATTTAGATACTTGGTTGGATGAACTTCATGTTAACACTCATTTTTAATTTTGGTAGGCCTTTTGTGATGTGCAGTTACCATTAAGATGTGATATTTTCAGGAATTAATCAAAATTGAAGTATTACACTGATATGGACAGAAAATCAAAATGCCACATGGGCAAACTAAAATTTAATGCCAACTGGCTTCAACAAAATGATAAACAGGGATTTAAAGTTGGAGATTGGTGCAAAGAGGACAAATCAAGTACTTATAATGCTTTTTGTATTCTCTGCAAAAAAAACATTTCTAATCAACAACTCTGGCTTCAAACAAATATTAGCTCACAGTGAAGGCAAGAAGCATCAGGATATAGCGAGTGCAAGATTCGGTGAAAATCAAAGACATTTTGGAAGTTCAAGTGCTGCAAGACCTTCAACAAGTGAAACAGGAGCTTCTTTGTCTGTAAGTTCTACCCAAAGAATGTAGATATAGTGCTGAATAAAAGTGCACGAGAAGCAGCTACACAAGCAGAGGTTTTTATGGATGATGAAAGTTGCGACTGCCAACTACTCGTATGCTTCATGTGACGGTTTACCTCAATTGTTTCAAAGAATGTTCCCATGTGAAGCTAGTCAGCATTTCACTATGAGTAGAACTAAGGCATCTTATCTCATATCTGATGGACTTGGACCATATTTCAGAAAACAGTTGACGGAAAATGTACAAAAAAGTCACCAGCATTTGTCCTGCAGTTCGATGAAACTGGCACAGTCCAGAATAGAAAACAGTGTGACATCCTACTCAGATATTGGAATGTAGACAAGGGCGAAGTTGTGGTCCAATTTTGCAAAGCATTAATGTTTGGGCATGCTTTAGGAGATGATGTTGGACAGCAATTTATAGACACTTTGCAGGAGAATGAGTTTCAGATACCTTTGTCAAAGATGCTTAATATAGGATCTGATGGCCCTAATGTCAATAAGACCATATGGAATTTTATTTAATGAACACTTGAAGGATCTTGGCTTTAAAGGATTGTTACCTTTTATGCCATGTAATATCCATACAGCACATAAATTCGTTTAGAGGGGGGTTTAGCAGTTTACGGTTCGAAAGCTGAAGAGATGGCTATTGATTTATTTTACTACTTCAAACACTTCCCCTGTAGACGTGAAGATTTTGCCAAGTGCCAAGACGAAGTAGGATTTACAGAAGAAATGTTTATAAGGCATATTCAATGCAGGTGGCTGACATTAATCCCTGCTCTACAACGAGTTATTAAGAACTGGGATGCCTTAAGCAAATACTTCTTAACAGAACTGCCGAAATCCAAGTCTTGGAAACAGATAGAAAAAAATGAGCGCTACATAAGAATATGCAGGAAACTCAAAGATAGTGAAATCAAAGTGGAACTGAACTTCATTGTGGAGCTAGAGCCTCTGTTCAATACATTTCTCAGAATGTTTCAGAAAGAGGAGCCTCTTATCCATATATTGCACAAAGAAATGGTTGACCTTGTGAAATCTTTTATGAGAAGATTTATGAAAGGTGATTGTTTTGAAGACAAATCATCTTCTTTGGTCAAAGTTGATGTCAGCAAAGTAGAACACTATTTGCCAGATAAGGAAGTTGAAATTGGAGAATCTGCTAGAAAGGCACTACAGGAATTGCCAGTTGCAAAACAGAAACTTCCACTGATGCATATGAAAAAGTTTTTGCAAACAGTTGTAAGTTATTTGCAAAAGAAGCTTCCCATTGACAATGAGTTTTTGCAAGATCTGAGTTGTTTACATCCCCTTAAGCAAAAGGAAGAGCGAGGAATCAACTGCATAAGAAGAGTAGCACAAAAGATGGTGCAAGTAATAAAGGAAGATGAAATAGCTTCCATCACTGATGAGTGGAAAATCTACCAGAATCAGAAAATACCAGATGAATGGAGCAAGAAAGAGGTTCATGAGGATGGGCAGATAGAATTCCAGAGAATAGACTTCTATTGGAATAAAATTCTAAGTCAGATGACAAATACTGGAAACACACCAGTTCAAAAGTCCTTCCAAAGCTTGTGAAATCACTTCTTTGTCTGGCACATGGCAATGCAGAGGTAGAACGAAGCCTAAGTGAAAACAAAAGAACTGTGACAAATGAGAGAACACTTCTTTCTGAGAGTTCTGTAAATGGATTGAGAATGGTGAAAGACTCTGTAAATTGTTTATGAAGGAGGGTAACGTTCATAGCATGGAATTGCCTGGTAAGCTTCTTCAGGCTGGACAAGAGGCACACAAAGCCTATATACAAAGACTTCAGAGTGAGAAAGAACAGGAAGAAAAGGCTAAGGCTGAGAAAGAAAGGAAAAAAAGACAGAAGGAAGCGGATGAGTTAGAGAGACAAAAGCTGGCTGAAAATGATAAAAAGTTAGAGGAAAGAAAGAGAAAACTAGAGAAAAGCGAAAAGAATTTGTCACAAGAGGAAAAGGAACTTAATGACAGTCTTGAAACTGCTAATAAAATGTTTGTAGAGGCAAACAATAGACTGACAAAAGCCATAAAAAACAAAAACTTTGATGATGCTACTGTAGCCCAAGCTCTTTTGGAAGCAGCACAAAAGAAAGTAAGTGTTGCAAAGACTAAATTAGAGAAATGTTGGAGGGAAAGAGAAGACATTAGTGCAAAGAAAAAGAAGGTTTTAGATGATTATGCCAAAAGGATAAAGACAAAATAAAGACAATCAGTGTAGCATTGTATTGATATACCAAAAAAATTGTATGGATGCATACATATTGTATTACATTTTTCTTTTATGTACTTAAGTAGTTGGCTTTTATGTTTATTCATACTATTTGCTTGTAAAAGTGAAATGAATATTGTAATTTGAAGAATCATTAAAATCTTTTTTATTTATTTTTAGCATTGGTATAAATTCCTAATGAAGACTGCTAAATGTGGAATTTGATGACTGTTGAGCCAGAAGAATTTGGTATGATCTTATTTTCAGTATTTGATTTCCAGTATTATAGGTGAGTAGGTTTATTATTTATACAATTGTCAATAAATATCCCTATTTTTTCATGAAAAGGCCCTAATTTATCCCTAAAAAAGCCCTTATTTTTTCAAAAAATTGTTCCTAAAAAAGCCCTTATTTTTCACCAAAAGTGGGTTGAAAGCCTGTACACGGCAATTGTCACACGTCAAGAAATAATTTTGAGAAGATGGGATTTATAAACCTAAAGCCTTTGTATTACCGGCCTGTCAAAGAGTTATTCTAAACAACAAACACAACAAAAAACGTCAGCATGTACTTGGTTATAGGTCAGTCATACTTGATCCACTGTTAAATGTTTGGTAAAAGAAATAATACTTGCGGAATATATTCATTATAAGTATACTTAAATTAGTTGAAGACATATTCAAACACTTGGACATAAAAATAAATGCGTACTTACATCATTTTCTGTATCATTTTGTAAACACTTATGTTCATAACATGAACGCAGGTCTGGAGACATGACGGCTTCTTCTATCACTATCCCATATTCTGATTTTAGCACTGATTCATGCATAATTTGGAATGTACAGTTACAAAGAAACAAAAAGGAGAAAAACAATTCTTTCAAAGTGCTCTAGCATATCGTGTACTGACTATTTTAATTTCGTAACGAAACAGACGAAAAAAAAGTTGCCGGAGCATTTTTTTGGCAGAAAGATACAGGAATATGTGATATCAATGAAAACATGTTATGCTGACTACTACATGACAGAACTATATATATCATATGATTGTTTTGGAAAACTCAAGTGTTAACTTGATACAAAAGGCATCTTTGCTGAGTTCCATTAGTGGACAACATAGGTTATGAACATATTGCAAATTTTGTTACCCATATAGCAAGTTCCTTAATGGATAAATTCATTCTCAAACCATTACACATGAAAATCCATGTGACATTTTTCACTGCACGAAATCAATGATATTGGGACTCCTGACACAAAATTCGAATTACAGGTAATTTTTTTAATTTTGATTATGATTTACAACTTTTTTTTTTTAGATAGAATTCCACCTTAGTTTCTTTTGATATTTCAATTTAGAATACATGTTGATGAGATGTCCCAACACCTGAAGCTTATATATATATACAATAATAAGTTAATGTAGGTAATTAGATTTAACTAGTACTGTAAACAAAGTCTCCAGTAACTCTGAATTTGCTATTCAATGTTACTTACTAGTAATGGTTTAGGATTAGGGTTTAGGTGTTAGGTTTAGATTTTATCTAATTTTTATAAAAAGTATGTCTGATGACCTGCCACCAACCAACATGTATTTGGAGAAAACTGATTGGGTCAAAATGTTTATCAGGGCACCAGGCTAAAGGCTCGAGATGACCTATTGCTATTGCCTTTTGTCGTGCCCTGTGCGCTGTTAACTTTAACATATTTTCAAGAAAGAGAAGGCCAGTTTTAACCAAACTTGAAAGGAAATATTCCTATGTGAAGCCACATTAGGTTTGTGAATGAAAAGGAGCTAGGACTAACAGGGGCCCCAAAAGGGGAAAAAAGGACAAAAACATGGTACATCTTAAAAGGAAAACTTCTCATGAACCAATGATTAGATGACTTTCAAATTTTTAACCCTCCAAAAAGCATACAAAATAAACGATCCAAATGAGGATTGGTTTTCAGAAGTTGCATTGTGTAGGCCTTCAGTGCCTAATCTAGTTCTACTTTGGGCCTTTTATGCTATACTATGTTTGGTTATTATCTTTATAAAGAGATGATGCTCGGGTATTGTACTCAGATAAGACTTCAGTCCCATGTTATTAGTATGTAGTCCAATTGAAGTCCATAGGACAGCTCAAACTTTATTTCACTCTAAATGAGATGTTGAGCAATAATTCAATTAACAAGCACACTTTCATGTTCAAGAGATAGAAAATGTCAATCCCATAAAAATGTACACCTGTTCATATAGATAATGTATACATGTATATTGCTTTCAGTTGACGTGTGAAGTGGACGCAAGGTTTGCTAGAGACGCATCTGTTGGAGGCCCAATAGCATTCAGCTCTCCCTTTTTTGCAGGTTTGAAGGTAAGTGTCAATATTATAAGTGAGGGTAGCAAGCTCTTTATGGTAAAGGGGTAGAAAATGAGCTGTAAATACTTGCAAGCCAAAAATCTTCTTGAAAACGGAAATGCATTTTAAATGAGTGAAGCAAGCTGTTTATGGTAAGGAGGTAGGAAATGAGCTGCAAATATGTGTGATCCAAAAACCTTTGTCAAAACAGGGAAGCTATATTTAACTCATTCACGCCTAAAGACACATTTGGACTGACCTATGTCATTAATTATAGAAGAGTCCATTGTTTTTCAGGGGTTGATGAGTTAAGGTAATGCCTTAGTTCATGCTATACTAAAAATGATAATACTTGTCATACACTGTATATTTTGCAATCAGTGAAAAACAAGAGACCCATGCAGGCCTAATTCACTCACCCATAGCACCATCTACAAATGTGAAAAGAAGATCAATAAGAATAAGTAGACAGATCTGGCCAAAAAACACAAACATGGTAGAGGACCCTGGAGTGGAGTGGAGTGATGGCTTATTTGAATGATGAGAAGTTAGCTACAGCTAGATGCTCTTCAGAGTCTAATAGATAAAATCAATGTTTTATGGAAATCTGTTGAAAAGAAGTCTTGCAATATTGTGCCAATGGCTTCACATCCATGTACATATCATTATGTTAACACTTGGTCTCTGTCTCTCCTTCATGGGTTTAATGGCACTATCATCATTTTTAACTTGTCATGATATTAAGGTTGACAGTGTCAAACTTTGCCTTTAACTCTAACATTAAGTTTTGGTTACAGGTTTGTTTTTAAGAGATGACATAGTCAGATTGTATTGGTATTAAGTTCAAGACTGCTGATAGTTATCTCATTAGTAGGAAGATTAAACTAGAATGATAATGTAAAATAAAGAATTGAAAACAATTTTGTATTTATTTAACACCTGAAAAGTGAACCTAAAAGTGTCCCATAATTTTGCATATTTGTCCCAGAAAAATGTCATTTGTCCCAGAATAAATCCCAGAATGACCTCCAAAACATATGGCATGTATGATTGTGGTGTATATGGAGATTTGCACCACCTCTAAGATAAATATTTTTTTTCTTACAACTTAAAAACTGTTCACATTCCCACCCTCAATTCAATCATAGATATTCTTGATTATTATTGGAAGAAACATTCAATTATGTATTTGAGGGTCCTGTCCCACACCCTGAGATATATGCTTAGGTCACCTTGAGCTCAAGGTGATATATTGTGATTGTCTTGTGTCTGTTGTCGTGTGTCAGCTGCCGAGCATTGTCCTTTATGGATCATCCAGTGTCTGTTGTTACACATTTTTGACTTCTTCTCAAGAACCAGTGGGCCAATTTTAAGCAAACTTGGCAGGAAGTATCCCCATGTGAAGCCACATACATTTTGCAATTGAAAAGGGGCTCGATCCCAAAGGAGCCCCAAAAGGTCCCCAAAAAACCCTTTAAAAAACCCCAAATGTGGTACATCTTTAAAAATCTTTTTTTTTCATTAAATGATAATCTAAATTGGAAGTCACCAAATTTACTCAATACTCAAGCTCATCTTTTATCTTATTATTTTGACTATATTATAGTTTGTAAACTTTTCTTTTTTTTTGGTTTTTGTTTTTTTTTTTGTTTTTTTTGGTTTTTTTGTTTGGTTTTTTTTTGTTGTTTTTTTTTGTTTTTTTTGTTTTTTTGGTTTTTGTGTTTCTTTTGTTTTCTTTTTGTGTTTTTTTTTTTTTGTTGTTTTTTTTTTGTTTTTGTGCGCTTTTTTTTGTTTTTTTTGTTTTTGTTTTTTGGTTTTTTTTTTTTTGGTTTCGAGTGATTAGGAAACATATTATATTTTTTTATCATTCATTTATAAATTTTTCTGTCAAACATATGATGTTCTTGTCAAAAATAAATAGATACGTTGAGTACGGTACTCAAAATTTGAAAAGGTGCTCAAACATTTTCAAAATATTTCAAGGTGTACATATATGAAATAATTGTTAGGAATTATGTAAGGTTCATATTGACAGAATATCATGGTCATGGGGTCAAAGGTCAAGGTCACATGCACCTAAGAAAATAGAAAAGTTTTTTTTTCTCAAATTTTACACATTTTCGACATCTTATCAAGAACCAGTCGGTCAATTTTAACCAAACTTGGCAAGCTGCATAAATTTTATGAATGAAAAGGAGCTATACATATATGTAGGGCCAGTAGGGATTCCAAAAGGGGCCAAATCTTGGTATTGTTTCCTTCAGGTGACCATTAAGACCCATTCAGCATCTTGTTTATATATAATTTGAATACTATTCATAATCCCATGCTTTAACTGAACAAATTATTGTTTCTTATGGAAAGGCATATTCATTGATGTATACAGGAGTCATATAGGATTCCCACCCCCTGAAATTTATGTTTTACTTATAACTTAAAAAATTTTCACAGCTTCACCCTTAATCTATATACATGTATATTGTTTATTGTTATGGGGAGACATACTCAGTGGTGCATTATTACCTTATATACATGTAGGGGTCCTTCCCCATCCCCTGAAATATATATATTTTACTTATAACTTGAAAAACATAAACATCTCCAATACAAAACTTACTGTAAGTAAAAAATATACTTTGCTACATTAAATATCAAAGATGGGACCAGTGAGAATATAATTACACATAATTCTTGTTATTATATATTTTGGACTTGCAATTGGAATCTGAAATATTATTTATGATGTAAGCGACCAGATGTCATTGACGTGGCTAAGTTTTCCCACTCCTGAGTTCTAAATCTCATTAAAGGATTATCAAGAATTAATTACCATCCATGGATCAGATGTTGATTGCGGTAACAGAAACAATAATATGAATTGCAAGTAATTGTTTAATATCAGATTTGAGTTTAAATTGCTGAATGGCTGAATACTGTAAAAAGTCCAGAAACTACTGAGTGTTTTCGTGATTTAATCATAGGACTTCTGAGAAGTTTATTAATTACAGATGCAAGTCCACAAAGATTAACTGCATATAGATTGTGAGATTTTCTAGGCATACCCACAATAAACTGATTTTTAGCCCACTATCAACAGATGGTGGGCTATTCATATCGCCATATATTCGTGGTCCGTCCATGATCCGTCTGTCTTGAACAATTCTTGTTACGGCTATTTCTCAGAAAGTATTGAAGGGATCTATTTGAACTTTGACATCAAGGTTCCCCTGAAGATCTAGTTGTGCATATTGCATTTTCACAGAGATCAGTATCCAATATGGTAGACAGGTGGCCATCTTGGATTTTGACCATAGGACGATTGTTTTTGCTGTTTCTCAGAAAGGACTGAAGGGATCTCCTTGAAATTTGACAAGAATGTTCCCCTTGAGGTCTAGTTGTACATTTTCAGAGAGATTGGATTCCAACATGGCCGACAGGTGGCCATCTTGGATTTTGACAATGGAAGTATATTCCCGTATTTCTCAGTAAGTACTGAAGGTATCGTGTTTAGATTTGACATGAAGTCTCCCCTTAAGGTCTAGTTGGGCATATTACATTTTCAGAGAGATCAGAATCCAACATGACTGACAGGGTGCCATTTGGAATTTTGACCAAAGGAAGTTTGTTGCCATTCATATTTCTCAAAAAGTACTGTAGAGATCTCATTGAAATTTGACATGAGGATTGCCTTTGAAGTTTGAGGTCTATATTACATTTTCAGAAGTAGTCTCATAATACTTATTACTATCAGTGCAAATGGGAGTAGAATATAATTCTTTTGGATGAAAATGGAAGTTTGTTGATATTAACACAGGTCTAGATCACATTGTGATCAGTTCAAAATTACAGCTAAACACTTATTATGTTTTATTGTAAATTAAAATAAGTTTTATATTCGAAATATAGAATTACATTTCAAATAGACTGGTGTTTTAGATTTTGTGTTATAATTGTGAAATATGTGACAAGGTTTGTCATTGCAGTACATACTGAAGGGATCTTTTTTGAAATTTAATATGCAGAGGTTCCACCTGAGGTCTATATGTGCATATTACATTTTCAGAGAGATCAAAATCCAAGATGGACACCTGACGACCATGTTGAATTCCATTCTCTCTGAAAATGTATTATGTTCAGTTCAAGTTTAGTTTTGCTTTAATCTTTTGATAAAAATATTTCACAGAAATATGGATTTAAGTTCAAATTCAATGATGAGACACAAATTAAGAGAACAGAACAGACTGTCATAGATCAGACATAGAACATTTCATGGTGGGCACCAAGATCTCTCTGGGATGTCTTGTTAATGATATAGTTGATGTTTCCTACCTTTTTGGAAATGAACACAAGTTTCTTGCTTTCATAAAATTCAAGCACACAAAGATCTTTGTAATTTTCCCAGTTGTGCAACATCCTTGTGGCCATTCATTTGATTAAAATTTTACCAGTCAAATTGTCAAAAGTAATTGTTGTAAAAAAATGTTCATTTATTTCAAATAGTAAGAAAATAATTAGGGGGAAAGGGGCTAGAACCCATAGGGGCCCAAAAGGGGCCAAAAGTGTGTACATCTTTGAAACATTGAACCAATGATCAGCCTATTCTCACTGGGATGATATTTTACTTAAGTGACCAACACAACCTGATGAGCCTCTTGTTAGAGTTATTCCCTTTTATTGATTTTATTTGTATGGGGTCTGTCTGTTTCATTTTTTCACCTAGGCTAATTTTATTTGGTTCAAACATACATCTTAGCATGTATAGGTAGATGGGTGGTTCTGTCAATTTTATATACATCTTGGCAAAATGGCCCAAGTGGGAGAATATTAATTCTTAGAATTAGCCTTATTTCAGATTTAATTTTTAATTTTTAATCACATATTCATTTGAAGTACATGTATATATTCATTTGCATAAAAATTGAAAAAATCTTGCCACAAAGTCATTTGCCTGGAACGTTCTTGAAAAGAGATTGCTTTACTGATTTTTTAAAACAATGCAGACAGAATTTTTTATAAACAGAAGTTAATTAATTAAATAAATAAAGACATCCATGAATATACAGGTGATATTTGAAGTTTATTCAGTGGAAAAGTAAACAAGATAACAACTGATATAGAAAATAGTACCAAAATAAAGAGAGACAGGAATAACGTGTAAATAACTTGTTTACATTTTATTGTTTTCAGGTCATAACTCCATATATACAAGTTGAATTGGAGACAGAGATAGAGAATGCTGTTAGATTTACACCAACAGTGCCATTTGCATGTGAAAATTTAAAACCAAATTGTGAACTTCGTGTATTTATGGAAAATCCAGACTCGGAAAGATGTGGTGGAACTGAAATTGTTTCAAAAAGTCAAAGGTGCAACACTGCTATTCCTGGAAAATCTGAAACAAATGCCAATGATTATTACACAACCAATTCATGGAAACAGACATATTCATTGAATTTGAGGGCAAGGAATCCTACAAATTTTGATTTAAGTTCTGAGTTCACACTCCAGTTAAAAACAGATACTGTTAATCACACATTCTGGGCAGACAGTCAACTCGAGGATGTGACGGTAAGAACAACTAAGTTAAACGATTGTTGTTCAAATGTCTAGAATAGTCTATCTGATAATTATAGAATATATTATGGGAGAACTTATGTTTAAGCAGTAAACTTAATTACAATTAATTTTGTTTTAGGTATGTCTAAACAAATCACGTCAAAAAGCAATGCATATGAAGAATTGACTTTCAAATATCATTTTCATCTAAATGCTCAGAAAAATTTTACCCAAAAATCTATCCGAAGGTACAGTGCAGGCCATGCTGATTCCGCAATTGTCACATCATTGTGATGGGGATGACCTCATTGAAGTTGCATTGGCCATTACAATCGCTGTCATCACTTCGCATTCAATTTATCTTGAATTGTAGTTGACCTCGTCAATGCTTATAATTAAATGCTTTGAGTGTTCTATACTGATATATTTACTCGAGTCCAAAAGAACACGACGAATTAGATGTGCAAATATTTACATACCGACTGTTATTTCTCTCATTGCAAGTATATAGAAAGACTGTATTCATATGTCAATAACACAAGTCCGTTGTTGCGTGACCCAAGCGTTTAACCGCTTTACTTTTTGGCATAGGAATACATAACATTTTAGAAATCCTTTCCATGACCATGTATTTGTCGGACAAGTCTTCTCTGAACATATGAATGAATCAATAAAGAATAAAATAGCATACATTCATTTCGTATTTTGTATTTAATCTTAAAAGCCATTCAATAGCATAAAACAAACAAAAATCACAGAAAGAAATCGAAACCGCAAGACTAGGCCAGCATCTGTAGCACTCTGTACATGTCCATATTGCAATAGGCTAGATCTAGGTCATGTTATGAAAAGAAACACAGGCCACAGAAATGAAAATTCGCTTCGTAGTTGCATTGCCTGGAAGTTGAACAGAAAAAAGGAGAGTTTGGTCTAGTGCAATTTTGTCAGGCATCTCTGATAAACAGCTTGCTTTGCCGTCACCATATATTCCTGTCAGAGACAATTTGTCACTCGCATCGTGTGAAATCGGCTCTCATTTCACCTCAGATCCTATAGGCCTAATTGCTAAGCTACTTCCCAGGTCCATCTTGTTTTCACAACCTGTAATGTTAATGCCGAGCATAAGTAGTTTTCATAGGTTTCTCAGTAAATACTGGGATACTGTATATTATATATCTATCGTGTTCACATTATAGAATATATGATCAGCTGGTAAATACTGAAGTCTGAATTGACCTACATAACAACATATGGACCTATTATACTTTATAATCTAGGCCTACACGGATTTTCCATAATGAAGGTGTCGATAATTATCTTTTAAACAGACAAATAAAAGTATGTTATTTCACAACATAATCTGCATTTGTCTTGTTTCAATCGATTTGAAGGATTTGCTAGTGGGCTAGCCTATACATTATACTGAAATACATACGAAAACATCACCGATACAGCATTTCCCAGTTGATTCAGTGATTGGTAAAAATGTCAAGTACAGTAGAATGGCTACCTCCAGTTGTCATGAATGAATAATACCAGTCACACTCAAACTTTCTGTGGTATATTCCAAATATGTGGTACCGGTATATTTAAAATATCAGAATTCAAATGAAAATTTGTTGTAAACAACGATCATCTGAGAATAAGTATTCAAAATTGTCCATATCACTAGTTTCTTTCAAAATGATATAAAAAAAAGAAATTAAACCTTAATCTCATTTAGTATTTGCGATCAGAAAAGAGAACTACTTCTCATGTCAAAACAGGTGTTGAGCCATTACGTCATATGAAAACACCCCCCGCAAAGTCAGTATTCTGGAATGAATTTAGTATCCAGTGGACTACAGTTTCACTGAAAAATGGTAATGTATATAAATATAAGGATTGTTTTTCATTTTTTGAACATGATCGGGGTATTAAAGCAATTGCTCATGGAAAAAATTCATATCCTTAATTATAATACTAGAAATGTCTAACTAAATTCGCAGATTTCGTTAGCTGACCTGAGTTGAAGGCTCCAGGTCCATTGTCCATCCATAAACCGATCTTCACATTTTCACACTTCTCCAAAAACACTGCAGGGATTTTGATGAAACTTTTTAGGAAGCAAGTACTCAAAGTTCTCTTCCAAGTTTTTAGCTCACCTGACCCAAAGGGTCATGCGAGCTGTTGCCATCTATTTGTGGCTGTCTGTATGTTCGTCTGTCCATTCACATTTCACATTTTGAACTTCCTTAGGAGAACCACTGAATGGACTGAAACCACACATGGCGTGAATGTTCCTTATGAGGTGCTGGCCAAGTGGTCTTCGGGAGTCAGGAAATAAATCTGAAATCACTTGTTCAACGGGCAAGTGCTTGACCGAAAAATACTCGTCCAAAATAAAAAATTATTTATCCAGTGTTTTACACATACTTAACCATGTTAACAGTTTCTTGTTATATCACTGCACTATGCCTTTAAAACAGAAACTGATCTACTGTACTTAACATCTTTTTCAATTTTTAACTTTGGAAATTCAGCTTATAACATGTATAATTTTTTTTTTCATATTAACTGCATTTTTATATAGATTCCAGGTAAGGGTCATTAATTTGTTTATCTATGTTTGCAAGTTTACATGAATTAAAATGAATAAATTAATGGCATTTACCTTGGGTACATATAAAAATACAGTCAATTTGAAAAAAAAATGCTTTGCAACAAGATATGCAGTATTAAAAACCACTTCATTCTTTTCCCTTTTGATTCAGAAAACCAATATTTGTTTTTCCCAAGGGTACTTGCCTATTCAAAGAATGGGGGGGGGGCTTATGTAGTCACGTCAGTCTCAGTGTCCGGCATTTTGGACCAAGTGTTGGAAAGTAATTCAAATCATTCAATATGTGTAGGAGGAGGCTGTTATTAGGTATGAAGAACTCTTTGGGGTAAAGTATCAATTAGCAAAGTGAAATCTGAAACTTTTTTGGAATAAATTCAAATTTTGACATATATTTGACTTATATGTTAAATATTGCCATAATAAAGATTGATTGTTTATTACACTTGGTGTTTTGAGGTAAAAACCATGAACTATTAACATCTGTCAGTTTTATCACAAAAGTAAACTATAAACGAAGGGTTACTAGGATTCTAATTTTCAGTACTTTCTGTTAAAATTTCTTGGTTTTGCCTTAGAACTTCTAAACTCTCAAACAGCTAGAGTTCTAACATTACACATTTTGTATCTTTTTTTATAAACTTTGGTGAAACCACCCCCCCCCCTCAAAATACCCTTTGTTGAAGCTGGGGTTATTAGTGGTATGAATCTAATATTACTTCACAGATGACTGCTTTAAAATTTGGGGTTAGACCCCCATACACCACATCTGAAACACTGTGATTGCTTAATTTACCAATACTCATCAATTAATATATCTGCTATGCCACCATTTCTTGTATTATATCCTGGGCTTCAAATTTTCAGTGATTTTTGCTAATGTTTCACCCCAAAACCCATATGGCTAGAGTGATAACATGTCTCATTTTGTATGAATTTTGATAAGCTTTCAGAGAAACATACCATCAAAATTTACTCCTTGGTAAAAATGGGGTACACATATTTAGTGGCCAAAAGTGAAATAAACTTTTCACAGAGGTTTAAAAATTGGTTTTTATCTTAAAACACCACATTTGATATTCAATGATTGCTTAATAGACCAATACGTATTATTCCAGATATTTGTCATACAGCAATTAAAATCATGGCAAAAAGCCATGCTAAATGAATGATTATTTGAAATTTTCCAATTTTCATTGTTTTTTTTTTTACTATTTTATGGTTTTACCTAAAAACTCTTGAATACCCCAAGGGCTAAAGTGCTAATACGGCTCATTTTGTAACATTTTCATTAAGCTTTCTGACAAACATACCCTCCAAAATACCCCTTGTTGAAGACTAGGGTTTTAAGTGGCCAACAATCTATTCATTTTTTCCACAGATTTCTGTTTTTAATCCCCAAAACACCGAATTTGTAACATAATGATTGTATAATGTGCCAAGACTTCTCATTTTAGAGATCTCTCATGCAATCTCCAAACACATAGCAAAAAGTGGCAATAAATGAAGGACTAATTGAGATTTCCAGTTTTCAGTGATTTTTATGTATTTTTTTATGGTTTTATCTAAAAATTCTTCAATACCCTAGAGGCTAGCATTCTAACTTGACTCATTTTGTAGCAAATTTTGGTAAGCTTTCAGATACACATACTCTTCAAAATCCCATTTGATAAAAACTGAGATTTAGTCAATTTTACATAGATTTCTATTTAAGAATTTGGTGTTTTACCCCAAAACACCAAATTTGATACACAGTTGCTGTTTAAAGGATCAGTACTTATCATTTGATATATTTACCAAACAACCATTACTTTCAATGCAAAAAGAGGCCATAACTGAAGGATTAATTGAGGTTTTCCAGTTTTCAGTGATTTTTGTTTATTTTCATGGTTTTTACCTCAAAACACCAACTTTAATAAAACAAATCCTTGTTTATTGTGTCCATATTTATCTTTTATGCAGTCTGCCATACAATTATTACTCTAATTAAAAAAAATTACAAAAAAGACCTTAAATGAATGATTAATTGTATATTTCTAATTTTCAGCGATTTATGCTAATATTCTATGGTTTTTACCCCAAAATCCCTAAGTGACTAGAGTGCTAACAAAGCTCAATTTGTAGCATTTTTGATTGGCTTTCTGAAAAACATATCCTCCAAAACACAATCTGGTGAAAACTTGTGTTATAAGTGGCTTAAAGTATAGTACTTTTTTTCACAGATTTCTGTTTAAAAAATGATTTTTTACCTCAAAACACCATACTTGATAAATAATGGTTGTTAAATGGGTCCATACTTGTCATTTAAGATATCTACCATACAACCGGTACTTTCATTGTAAATAAAGGCCATAAATGAGGGATTCATTGAGGTTTTCCAGTTTTCAGCGATTTTTTGTTAATTTTCTATGGTTTTTACCCCAAAACTCCTAGAGCGGCCAGAGTTCTAACATTGCTCATTTTGTAGCATTTTTTATAAGGTTTCAGAAAATCATAACCTTCAAAGTTCCTGCCTGGGGATGGGGGACAGGGGTTATTGGTGGCTCAAAGACTAAATTCAGCTCGTGCAACAAATTTAAATTAAATTTGTACTTACTGTGGAGATATTTTTTAATCCATCCAAATATGTTATTTTACATGTTAACACTTAAAATGATGTATTTTCGGTCATATAGCTTTGGTCACCATGTTTTGTTTATAAAATTCCCACCATTTTGGAAATTGAGAAAATGGGCATGCACACAAAGTGGGAAAATGCTTTAGATTGTTTCTGGGTTAACTATTTAACGTTTGTACAATGTTATTCCTGTATATAAAATACTGAATAAGCTTATTTCGAAATGAACTATAGTGACCTGCACTGGACATTTTGGTCTGAGATAGTGTGCATGCCCATTGTCTCAATTTCCGAGATGCCTGCTGGTGGGGTTTTATAAATAAAACTAGTGATCAAGTTATATGATCCAAAAAACATAATTTAAAGTGTTGTTTTTTAAAATCATATATTTAAATGGATTAAAAAATATCTCCATAGAAAGTACATGTTTAATATTTATCGCTGCATGAGTTGAATTGAAAAGATGAGACCTGTCAAATCTGCCCAAAATTGTCGATTTCAGAAGTCTCGTATGAAGGGATGGACTGCAATGAAGAAGGAGAACAGAAAAATAAAAATAGTAAAATAACTTCTTCGTTGCAACTGTTACTAGAATAGACCTATACCTTAATCTTTTTTTTCAAATTTCACTGTCAGTTATGCATAAAATGTTTAACACATTAAATCATTTTGATGTTTGAGTAAAATGTCCGTATTTTATACAATGTCAGAATTATTTGTAAATAAGTATACTTTGTTCAGAAAAAAGGAAAAAGAAAAAAAAGTGATTGCCGACCTACCTACCCTTGTTTTTGGGGACAAGGAACCGGAAACACACATATTATTTTTTTGGCCTTACTTATAACTTAAAGACCATTCACAGCCCCACCCTTAAACAATATATATATATATTATTGATTGTTATGGGGAGACACATTTAGTGGTGCATATAGGGATCATGCCCCACCCCCTGGAATATATATTTTAACTTATGACTTGAAATACCTTCACATCCCTGATCCTACACTTATTAATACTACATGTTACAAGTATAGGGATTGCCCCACCCTCGGAATAATATATTTTACTTCTGAATTGAAATACCTTCACATCTGATTTTGTTTTACTAAATGTATTTACATTGCTACATACATTTAATTTTAAAGCAGGGACTGGCATGGCATATAGTTACATGTAATTCTTATGATATTTTGCACCCATTTAGGGAGCTTTGCTGTCTTCTGACAACTCTTGTTAATTTGTTGTGGAAGATCAGTGTTTGGTTCTCCCTTAATGCAAGTAAACCAGAAAATAAAGTAGATTTTTTATAGCTTTGGAAATTCTCATTACAGTTACTTTCCCTTTCAAAAGCTGCACTATGTACTAGATTCTACCAAGTTTTAAATATTTTTCCATTTTCTGTTGAACCCCAAATTCTTTACTGTTCATACTTTTTAACACAGTTTACTTTTTCTGATCTCTTCTTATATCTCAATCTCTTATTCCTCTCCATTACTTGTTTTCTTTCTCTCTCTGTTTAAAAATTCTGAATTGCTAGCCTAATGGCTTAATGCAATAGAAATTGGCCTAAATTTGTCAGAGTCATAATTTTGACGTTTTTTTTTTAATTTATATTTGGTTTTATCCTGCAAAATCATGTATGTAAACACAAACGTGTAAAACGATACATATGCTTCCAATGTGACATAATATCTTTGTGAACGTGCTGGAAGCATGTGAGTAATTATATTTTTAGGTCAGGTGAGCAAAGCATGAAGCCCTCTACCAAAATTGCAAAATTCATGACCATGAGGGAATAGGTTAATTCTACCCCTAGGGCAGGGCTAAATTTACTACGGTATATAGTAAAAATAGCCAAATTTTCAAAAATCTTCTTTTCAACTCCTGCACATTTTATAGGAAAACTGAATACAGTGAACCCGCTTTACAACGACATTCATTCGGTACCCGACAAGAATTGATTGGGAACAAATGTACATGTACATAATAAGTACTCATTACAACAGAATATTCAGTATCCGACTCCGACATTAGATTCCAGGAACAAATGTACAAAACTCAATGTGAATAAACTCTTTACAATGACCTGACATAGAAGCCATCTGCTGATTCGGTTATTGTTATCAGTCTTGATTTTCTTCATGGTTGATATTCTAGGTAAAAATAATTGTGTCAATAAAACAATTACACTGTCAATTGTTCTCTAATCTGCACTGATAGGTGAAAGGCGTCAAGGATTAGCCTTACCTGTACTGCAGTAGGGCTAATATTTATAAACAGGTTTCGTTAGAACTGAACCGACATTAAAATACAAGTTGTGTAGAAATTGAAAAAAAAGATAATTAAATAATTAAAAATAAATACACATAGTTGACAAGTTCCATTAGGCTACATGTCCGTGCCGATGTGGTTACAATGGCGTATCTTTAAATTACTTCAATTTTTGCGGCAGCCATAGACATTTCAGTAAAATATTATTTATGAAAGGCATTTTTAATTCATTTGTATCAGTAATCTCTGCGCTTTTTATTTAAGCAATAAAGAATCTAACTCGGAATCAGGTACATTGGGGTATTTTGTACATGATCCGTGCATTTTACGACATCACCGATTTACTATATGCGAGCGAAAAAATAATTGTGCATCGATGTTTACAAGATTATATTGCATAAATATGACAATTAAAAGGGTGAAAATAGTATGAAATAACATAATAATAACCATTATGACTTTTTGTTTGATTTATTTACATGTAATTATATGCGTAAATGATACTCAAGGGAGCTAACTATAAAATGCGCACCACATCAGTTTCGTTATAGTGACAAATTCGATAAAATGTCAATTCTATGTGGGAACAAACATGGTCGTTGTAAAGAGGGTTCACTGTATATGGTTAGAAAGTTAATAATTTGCACAAGGGCACACTTTAATTGGTGTTGTTAAAACTATCGAGGACAAGTGCATATTTTGAAAATAATCGAGAGTATTTCTTGTAGTAAAAATGACAGAATGCCAAAATTGTACTTCAGCTCATATTAAGAATGAAAACGGACACAGTGGGTAAAAATATTTTATATCTTAAAAGTTTTTAGATGTCAATCCATGTGGATATGAAATCATAAATAAGTAAATTTTTTCAAATACAGAGACATTGTAAATATTGCTCGCAAAGCTAATACTCGTTCTAAAATAAAGGAAAGGTAACTGCTGAAAGAACCATGTTTAGCTCACTCAGTAGTAAGAATTAAAATTTAAATACACTGATATTTTTTGGTGTAACAGGCAGAAATAAACAGATTATTGTTAGAAAATACTAAACGAATTAATAGACAGACAATTAAGTACTATTAGATGTATAAATAAACAAAATAATGAATGTATATTAACAAACAAATAAAAAGATAGGTAAATAAATAGATAGATTGGTAAATAGATAGATAAACAAATAATTAGATAGATGTATAAATGAATAAATAAATGTATGAATGAATATATAAATAAATATGTGTATGAATAAAGAAATAAGAAAAAAAATTCTGAGAGTTATCGATGAATCAATAATACAGCTGTCAGAAGGAAAAGAGGCAATATTATTACTTTATTTGTAAGCCTAGCTTTCAGTTCTTTCAGTACTTTTATTATTTTTGTTTTTGTACATCAATCTAAGTAATAAAGATCAGAAAGAAAAATTTGAGGAAAAAAACACAGTTAATGCCCCTTTAGAAATTGGGAATCAATTTCACTATGGCTTGCCATATTAATGAATATTTTCTTCTTCTATTGTTAGATACTTTATCAAAAATGAAATTTTCTCTTCATTTCCACAGGTCAATGTTCGACACTCTTCTTCTATATGGATGTATCACTACTGTTACGCCTTTGTAGACCCTCATATATACTCCTTTGATAACAGGTTTGTATTGAAATTTCTCTACTTACATACATGTAGTATGAATAGACAAATCCTGTGCATTATGTTTATTCATAGAATACTTAAAATTATATATCAGCATCCTAGCAAAAATGCTAACATTACACATTCAATAGATTATCTATGATTATAATGAAATGGTCCAAAGTTTTCATTTTTTATCCACATACTTAAAAAAGCACAGTTTTTATACTGCCACTGCACTATATGTTTAGTTGTCTACAAAAACTAAAAATAATCTATTGTACTTTTCATCTTTTCCCCTATTTTGACTTTCACCTTATGAAATTTAGTTTATAAATTCTTTACATTAATTGCATTTTTATATTATAGACCCAAGATCAAAGCCATTTTTTTTGGAATTCACATAAACTTTCAAACTTACAAAAGGTAATGATTTGTTTGGTAATATGATGTGCGGTTTTAAATAAAGAAATAATTCTTTTCCATGTTAATTCAGTAAATTTGTTAGCCCACCATCTTTTCCTTTTCATATGGCCTTGCATCGGTGGTCCATCTGTCCGTTGTCAGCCCGTCCGTCCGTCCGTCCTGAACAATTCTTGTTACCGCTATTTCTCAGAAAGGACTGAAGGGATCACCTTGAAATTTGACATGAAGGTTCCCCTTGAGGTCTAGTTGTGCATATTACATTTTCAGAAAGATTGGATTCCAACTTGGCTGACAGGCGGCCATCTTGGATTTTGATAAAAGGAAGTTTGTTACCGCTATTTCTCAGAAAGGACTGAAGGAATCTCCTTGAAATTTGACATGAAGGTTCCCCTTGAGGTCTAGTTGTGCATATTACATTTTCAGAGAGATTGGAATCCAACATTGCCGATAGGCAGTCATCTTGGATTTTGAGCTTAGGAAGTTTGTTATTGCTATTTCTCAGAAAGGACTAAAGGGATTTCCTTGAAATTTGACCTGAATATTCCCAGTGAAGTCTAGTTATGCATATGACATTTTCAGAGAAATTGGATTCCAACATGGCTGACATGTGGCCATCTTGGATTTTGACAATAGAAGTATGAATTTCTCAGAGTGTACTGAAGGAATCTTTTTGAAATTGATTATGGAGGTTACCCCTGAGGTCTAAATGTGTGTATTACATTTTCAGAGAGATCAAAATCCAAGGTGGACACCTGGCGGCCGTGTTGAATTCCATTCTCTTTGAAAATGTAATATGTTCAATTAAAGTTCAGTTTTGCTATAATCTTGTGAAAAAAGTATTTCACAGAAATATGGATTTAAGTTCAAATTCAATGCTGAGACACAAAATAAGGGAAATGAAGAGAAGAGAATAGTCTATCATAGATCAGACATATAACATTCCATGGTGGGCGCCAAGATCCCTCTGGGATCTCTTTGTTTATTTTCACAGTAGTACACTGCCATATAAATGCCTTGACATATATTTCCAACTCCCTTGAGAATTTAATATGACATTTTTATTTCTTGTGGGGTTTATTAGTGTTTCCTCCCTAATTAATGTAAATGAACCTGTAAATAAAGTGGAATTTTTATTTTCTTACCTTGGAAATTCTTTTTATCTTTCAAATACTATTAACTAGCCATTTATGAATATTTTCTAAGCATTTATTGAATGATCCCCTACACACACACACACACCCACACATCCACACACACTCTATACTTTTCAAAATTAGCAGTTTACTTTTATCTAATTTACATATCTCTCTCCCTATCTGATCTCACTCTTTCAATCATTGCTGTTTTTGTAAAATCTCTTCCTCTCTGTGTTTTAAAATTGTTTGATTGCTAGCTTAAAGCAGTAGAAATTGACCGAGGCTAAACTTTATTTTGTAATCACATGCTCAAAATTATGGTTTCAGTTTGCTCAGTCTTTGCTTAATGAGATGCGTTGCATCTGTTTTATTTTCTTTCCCATCTGAACAAGTCGCTATTTGAGCCTTTGAAAAAAAATTGTGTCCCTTCAACTGCCTAATGGCTACTGACATTTTGTTACTGATGTAAATATGATATGCAAGTCACAGATGTTATTTTTCGGATTGTATCTAGAAATACTGTTATAAGATACTTGTTCATTTTGGGTTTTCTCTTAACTTTACAATCTAAATTTAATGGATACAGTGTAGGGCAAAAATTAACTACAGATTTTAACTATTGATTTTTTTGACCCTGGATATTTTTTTCATGTAGATCTATTGACAGTTTGAAGAAAATGACTTTTTTATTTTTAGTTAGTTTAGATAACTGCCCGACTTTTTTCTTTTTAGTGCAATAAATATCAACTATACCCTCAAAACTGCAAAAGAACACCTTATAACTACATTGTAAACAATACTTTGGATTCTATCACTGATGCCTGACATTGCTCTTCAGATAATCTGTTTGCAAGGTTGACATCGGTCTTATACTTTCCTTTTTGCAAAGTAGGCGGAAGTGTATCTGTATCGTCAGATGTATCCTACTCATCCTCAACATCAATCAGTGACACACCACAAAGTGATAAAGTTTCTTCATCTAGTGATTTCTGTCTTTTAACATATTTTCTCAGAAGGTTTGTTTGATATGTTTTGATTCTTCCATCAATTAAGCATTAAGGTAGTCCGTTGTTCCGAGATGTTGGACTATTTCAAATGGTCCTCTCCATTGCATCAATAACTTGTTAGTTTTTGTAGGTAATAGGACTAAAACTTTGTCTCCTGATTGCATTTGACGTTCTTTTGTATTTTTGTAATAATGATGATATTGCTTATTTTTGGCTCTAATTAACTGTTCTCTAGCCAGTTTATATTTGTCTTCCAGACGATTTCTAAGATCAACAACATATTGATACATAGACTTGATTTTGACATCAGGAATTTCCTTTGTCCACAAATCCTTTAATATCAACATTGGTTTGTTTGTTAATTGTTGTTTAACGTCCCACTCAAGAATCTTTCACTCATATGGAGACGTCATCGAATGCCGGTAAAGGGCTTAAAATTTTGGCCTATGCTCAGCACTTACGGCCATTGAGCAGTGAGGGTTCTGTAATTTGCCGACACCTACTGTGAAACGGGACCTCGAGTTTTACTGTCTCATCCACAAAACAGGAAACCAACCTGCCACCGGGTGTACTCGAACTCACAACCTCACGATCAAGAGTTGAGCGTGCTACCGACTGAGCCAGGCCGGCTCTCATCATTGGTCCTCTTACAGTATGTACAGCATCTCAAATGGTGAAAATCCTAATGACTCTTGTGGTATTTCACTGTAAGCGAATAAAAGAGCATTGATATATTTTTCTCCCATATTCAAAGAATTATCCTTATAGCTAGTGCAAAATGATCAGCCTGTCATCCACAGGGTGGGTGGGGGGTAGATGACAAGCTACATGCGTTACGACATCACAATACAATTTATGACGTAGAACTTCTGTGGCTTCCAGTTTATGTCAGACGTGACTCAGATATGCATAGATCTATATAGACATGTAAATCTAGATCATGCGTAAATCTACATGTACATAGACATATATTTAAGAAATGGGAGAAAAGTAATCAACCCCTACCTTGAGGGTATGACAAAGGAATCTTAATTTGAGGGTAAGATTTTTGTTAAGCCTTGGGTTTGTCATTCAAGAATCTCACCCTCGGATTAAGATTCCTTTGTCATACCCTCAAGGTAGAGGTACCGTAGATTCTATTAATCCCAGTTCTTTGGTTTTTATGCGCACATCTTCCTGAGCATTTGTTTCAGTGTGCCGTTAAATTTTTCTACAAGTCCATTGCACATGGGATGATACAGTGTAACTGTTGTCTGTATCAGTGACAGCAGTCTACTGACTTCTTTCGCTACTGATGAAGTGAATTGTGTCTCTTGATCATGGGTACACCTACCCGGCTAAATATATTGAGGAGTGCTTCTGCCACATGCTCTGTTTCGATAACGTAATCGAACAGCTTCAGGATTCCTAATTTTTAAAATATAGCTTAGATATTTCCAGAGTCTGCCTCTAACTTCTAAATGGAAATCTGACCGTACTTTGTTGAATTTAGAAGTAGCAAATTAGCAAAATCAAAACTAGGTTTTACAACTATCAAAACAAAAAATTATCAAAAACAAACATTTCAGAAATTAAAATATTGGACGAAGTCAGGCTATCCCACTTCTGCCACCAATATGTAATGGGACGAGCAATGACCCTGTCCAGTAAAGGCTATAAATCAAATTTAAATTAAATTATTTATTAAAAAAAGATCCTATTTTTTAATGAATAATCTAATTTGAATTTAATTTATAATCTTTATTGTATATGGTCATTGCTCATCCCATTACATTTGAGTTTATAGGTATAGAGTAATTGTGATTTCAGTGATATAGGTTTGGTTGCTGTCTATGACAAACTGATGCTTCTGATTGGTAAAAATTTCAACATTGTCAGATTTTGATGAAATTTGGAATTAATGAGTATCAAGGGATTGTGATTTCAATGATATGGGTTTCATTGCCGTCTATAGCAAACTGAGGTTTTCTGATTGTTCAAAGGTCAAAATTTCAACATTGTCAGATTTTGATGAAATTTGAAATTTATTGGTATCAAAGGATTGCAGTTTCAAAGGTATTGGTTTTGTTGTCATCTATGGCAAACCGGGACATCTGATTGGTCATAATGTCAACATTGTCTGGTTTTTATGAAATTTGAAATATACTGGTATCATTAATTGTGATTTCAGCTTTATGGCTTTTATTATATCTGATGCAACAAATAAAATAAAGGCCAGTTTTATTATTTGTTTATATTTGTTTACAAGTTAACAATTTTACTAAAAACTATTTTCCTCTCGAGTCACATATACTGTTACAGCCTTAGGTTCTGTCTGCTGAAACAATAACGGTTTGTTAAATTTGTGGATTGGATGTCAAATTGAATGACAAAAGATGTTGCAAAGGTAGCCCATAATATATTACATATATATATGTATTGTTTTATTTAATTATTTTTCACTTTTACTAAAATTCATGGATTTACCAACACCACGAATATATCAAATGTTTACACCTAAATTAAATTCGCCTAATACAATATGTTGGAAATATATGCACATTGCCTAGAGAGCATCTATAATTGAATGGACTTAATTTTAAAATTTGAAAGTATGATTTTGATTTATTTCAGTTTGTTTGAGATTGGTTTCGGAGACTTTTTGCTGTACAGAAATAAAGATAAAGACCAGGAGGTCAGTTTTTACTTTAGTGTTTATCTATCCTAGGGTTTACTGGTGTGGGACCTATTCTCAGACAGTTCCTATTGTCGGACATTTTTATTTGCTCGTAAATGAACAAGATTTTTCCAGATATTTTTAATACTTCGTCAGACTTTAAACATTGAAACATGTTACAAAAATTACGATTAATCATTTCACTGCAACACTGTAATCGCTAATCTTTCTATCGTACTGTGCAACACAATCTGAGAGGGAAGTGACATCACCAGCTCAACGTAAATACTACTACTGTCTGACAATAGGTCCTCATGCATCATGATTATGACATTCAGGTTGGATTTTTTAAATAAGCTAAATTCACTTTTTGTTTCGTATTTTCCACCAAAACTTATCATATTATATATTGCATCAATAGGTAACGTATTGTGATACAAAATTTCAAAGCAAATCTATTAGTTGAACAGAAGATATTCGGTAAATCTCAATTGTCATCTGAGAATAGGTCCCGCACCAGTTTAGGTCATTTGAGCCAAAAGCTCTTTTGCCTGTCGTCATCTGTTTTGCTTTGCTAACTTTTCAGGGCTCGACATTAACGTTTGTCTGATTGTCCGTGTCCAGGTGAAAATCAGCTCCGACAAGTTTGTTTGTTTGTTTATTGTTGTTTAACTCCCTTTCAAGAATATTTCACTCATATGGAGACGTCACCAAATGGTGGTGAAGGGCTTCAAAATTTGGCCTATGCTTGGCACTTACTGCCATTGAGCAGTTTGATTGTAGAATTATTTATGAAGATATACATGTATCTACCAACAAGGTAATGACCTTAATGCCGTTTGGTATTGAATTGACATTCAACTATCTGTGGAATTAAATTGGCTTCAGAAGTGCTTCGCTGACAGAGGTACTGTCCAATTCACAAAACGTGACAGGTGAATTAAGCTTTTGATTATCTTGCGGATGATTCTACTCAATTATTGGTTATGACAATTTTTATGGAAAAAAAAATTATATTCCCCACTGGATAACAAGAAAGAACGATTATTCTTGTCAGTGTATATTTAATGTCATTGTTCTTTATTATCTTAATTTGAATGTGTTCGGGTCAAGAAATGGTTCACGAGACTACATCTCGCCAGATTATATGGATATAAGGTAAAGGGGTCATTACAATTTTCCAGCTTTTGTCGATTTGATTTTAGTTTAAAAAAAAGAAATTTAGAATGTGCAAAGATATTTATATACAGGTAGATGGGCGCCCTCATAGTCGTAAAACCATGGTCTGGAATAGCTATGCACTTGCCTACCCGTGGTTTCATGTACCCGAAATCACTTGTAGCTAATAAATATTCATAAAGGAGTAAGTGTGTTCAATTTTTCAAATCACAGTAGTTGTAATCGGCAACGGAAGTTATTGCGAAGTCCATTGATTTAATACAATTCTGAAATTGTTTAATGGCCTCGATCTGATTAGCTAACCAATGCGCAAGCACTGTTTACTCGCATTGATTGATGCTTCATGAATAATAAAAAATATGCAGGAGTGATTTCGGGCACATGAAACTACGGGTAGGACAGAGCATAATTTCAGCCTACTGAAACATGCGTAACTTATTTGACATGGTCATTATTAACCGTTGAATATTTATTTATTTTCTATTATGAAAATATACTTGGGTCATTTTTCTATGGTGGAAAATCCAGGGTCATTTTTCTATTTTCTAGATCTGTAAAAAAAGTTATCTGGAAAACAGGTAACTTTTCCTACTGGTATGGGTCAATAGACCTTTTTGGAGTTGATTCTTTCTGTTACCATTTGTCATAATAGTATGCAACTTCAGAGAACTTCCTGTTAAACATTTTATCTTATATATATGACCTGGAATCTAGATACCATGCAGTGCTAGATGCCAGATGTGAAAAGCAGCCTACAAGGAAGTGACAACACTTGTAGTCGTTACAAGAAAGGATTCCAACATCTATCAACAATTAAATCCCAGGAGAAGAACTAAGACAAAATATCTTTGAATGCTGTCAATGTTAATATTACGAAACCAGGATGGATCTTGCCAGACGTTCTATTGAGGTCACATGATATGAACACTAACTATTCCGACAAAAATGTAGGGAATGGAACAAATCAAAAAACCGTAACGGGTATTCAAGATTCCTACGTAGAAAATGATCGAGACTGGGTAGTTTTTCTATGTGCTTGAGAACTAAGTCATCGGTGTAACCATAATTCCTACGTGATTGTGTACAAATTAGTAAAATGATGGGTACGACTCTGCCAGTTGTTTTGATTACAAGTCAGTCAACCGTATTTGACTTAGTCAAAGAGGATGCGAGTTGAGATGGGCACGAATTGAGATGGGTCTGAATTTACCAACATTCCACAAAGATGTAAACACGTTGCCATACAGGCAGCAAACAAACAAAACACAAAAAAACAGAAAAAGAAGAGAGATAGAATCGATAAAGCTTAGGAACAGAATTAGAGCTTTGAAATTCTTTGAGGAAGGAAATGAAGCTGAAAGGAAATTAATAATTTGCCACCTTCTTTGAATTTCCCCATAAGCAACTTGAATCTGTCAAGTCTATTTATAAAACACTTCTGTTCAATCGTGGAGTCTCAAAATGGTCAGAGAATACCAATACATTCTTTTGTTTTTATTTGCTTAACTTGAAAGTGATAAAAGTATACATGTATGTATTGAAATACAATATTTTTATTTAGAAAAATGAATAATTGCAGTTTTCGATAAAATACTTCCCATAACTTGATGTATATTCATGTTTGACATGCTTTCCGTATGGATCTAACAGCACTGAACAGTACATGTGTGATCACTAATTAGGGGTGTTTATGTCACATTGTTGTTATCATTTTCTGACTAATTGCAGTGTATGTGTGCACTAGTTTTGAACATTATGTCTTTTAATTGTATAATGTGTGAATCAGAGAAATTTTTACGATATTTCATGTAGTTCAATATTAGCCAGTCATGGGCCTTTGATGTAATATACCCTTTATTTATTCTGATGTTACGCGGATGTTGTGATGTCAACTTCCGGTATGAAGGACTAGATGGGCTATTGATGTCTGTGAATATTTGTAAAACTTGACTGCATGCTGCTGCAGATCAATGGAGTAAGTGAAGTTTAAGTTGAAATCTTCAAGATTAATTGTTCCTCGAACTGATAATGCCTGTTTGATGCTGAGAAACCGAAAATTTTTACAGTCAACGATGGGATAATGGTACCAAGCAGTGTAGATCGCCCATGCAAATTATATTGAGGCTCCCTGAAGGCATATTGATAAACATGACCCGATGTCAACAAATTTAGACTTAGAATTTCTGATGAAACTGGACAAGTCCATATATAAATAGCATAAATTTTCAATAATGATGAAAGTTTTTGCTCCTTTGAAGAAAACTAAATTACATGTAGAAATATTGAAAAATATTGCTTCAGTTTGTAGTCCAATTTTCAGCACCATACTCAACATATTTAAGTTAGATGAAATTCATAAGTATGATGCAAAAATGTATATGTGTATGTTGTAAATTTATAACCTGTGTCTTCTTCACTCACTTTTGGAGGTTTTACAAACCACTATATTGTCAAAGTAATGAAATAAAATTTGAACTTGAGTTTTGGTGACTTTTGACCCAGGCCAGAATGGAAGGATAAAGAGACAGTAATATTTATGTCTGTGGTCTATACATTTGACAGATGTAGAATTTGGAAATTTTCTCAAGCAATGGTTATTAAAAATAAGATGTACTAGGCAGTGGCATAGAAATCAAATCAAAAGTGGGGAACATATGCTTTGTTTTGAAAAATGTTTGTCCTGGCAACAAAAATGTTTTCATATGTGGTGTAATTATGCAATAAACATGTACAAAAGTGGCAGATCTAGCAAATTTTAAAAGGGGGGGGGGATTTGAGGATGGTGCATTAAAATAATACTTTTTAAAGCTGTTATGCAATGCAAATTATATTCACCAAGCGGAGCAAGGCAAGATAAATTTTGAGAATTTGTTTTTAATTTTCCAATTTTTTTATAGAAAAATACAAAGTTCTACACTTATCTTATCAACTTTAGGGAGCACGCTATCAGGGCTCAACATTAACTTTAAAAAGAACTAGACCAGTCGGACCAGTACCAGAAAATTTTACTAGACCTGACCTCAACATCACTAGACCTGACCTCGGTTACATCATATCTATCGATATCTCTCTTCCAGAGTTTTATATCCTACTTAATTAGGGTAAGCTACATCTAAAGATTTTAATGAAAACACTATATTTTAATTTTTAAAAAGTGGTAAAATATAGCTCACATATTAATTTCATAAATTGCTCGATGACGGGCAGAGGACTTGTCCATATCTATGTCTCATTTTTAGCTATTGCTGCACCATTAAATGCTATTTACTTGATTTTTTAAACAATATAAAAAAAAACACAAATAAGAACAGAAAGAAATTAATGAATTATTTTCATGATTGAAATAATTCCATATAATCTCTAGAGTACTCAAGCCTACTAACTCTTATAAGTAGGACTGGAGTACAAGTATATTTTGTTACAGTATAAAACATACATGTCATTTTTTGAGTGGTGCGAGTAAATTATCCTCAATTTGTACACCCTGTTCATGCTGATTGTTCCACTGATTTATAATTTTATCAAGACAAAAATAAAACCTGAATAGACAGTTAGCTTGAATGCTTTGACAATTTATTTATAGAAGTCAAGAAACAAGTATGTATGTAAGTTTGAAATTTTCTTTTAGGCCTAATTATTGTAAAATAAATTCCGATTTCTGTTCTGCCCTTTGATTTCCTTGATACGCCCTCATCTCTAGTTATGCCTCCACTACTATAAAGAAGCCGTCGTCAGTCACTCAGTGTAATCAGATATCGATAGTTATCGTAAGTTGTTCTGCTTTATTAGAGATATCGTGACTAAATTCAAACAAAAACTATCCAAAAAGAAATGTACCATTCTATATGGCCTGGTTTAAATTAAAATATGCCTAGGCTAGGCTAGTGAAGCTGCACGCACTTGTGATTTTTTTATGACCGAAGCTTTCAGTTTCACTTTCAATCTGAATTTTTGCGGGTCCATAGAATTACCGAAAACACGCCAATTACCGGAATGACGGGACATGTAACTGGATTGAAGCTCCTTTTCATCGTAATGATAATTTTTGTGGAATAATTTACTTTTTTAAATGTTAATAATATAGGTTTTACATTAAATTAAAAGATATTTTGTCGGTATTGTCCTCGTATTTACCGATCCAGCTTTTCATATTTAAGCCATATCAGTACTAGTGTGATATTGAACCCGACGTAACTACTCGTACAATTTGTAGCAAAATTCCTTGAACACTGTTTACCTTCTCACATTGAAATAGTTTATTCTTCTTAGTTGTACATGAATAATCTAAAAATGACGAAAACATAATCTGATGTGTCATTCCAGTGGCATATTTTTAAGCGTCATCCTGGTAATATTACCATTTTCCGGTTATTTTATATACCAATCTCTCACCAGAGGGCGTATTACAATATATGGCGACAAAATTGACAAAATGAAAGTAAGTCTATACGGCACGTAATATCAGCGACATATCTATTATCACAATCACCGGTAATGTAAATAAATGTCCCACTATCGGTAAATAAATTACAAAAAGAAGAAAATGGTTTTTCACAACAATTTCTTCAGTCTATTTGAAGTGATATTTTTAACCCGACCAGTCGGGCTACTTTGACACAAATTAACTAGACCGGACCAATCTTTTACTAGTCAGGGTCGGTCGGACGTGCCTTAGTGTTGAGCCCTGGCTATCCCTGACCATTATACATAAAAGTTTTGGTTTAATTGTAAAGTAACAGTTCATTAAAGGGTTTGGTTTTACACATCTTTCAGATAATTTTTGAAATTTGGAATTCTGTTGACATATTTTTCTGCATCCAGATATGGAATACGCTGAGCAAGTCACTAATGCTACCGGAACTTAACATTGGAAAAGAATTTCATCCAAGTATCCGCCAGACATTGAATTATGACTTCATTATGGTTTAACATATTTTGTTGATAGATTAAGTCAGAAGCCTGATGAGGTATTCTCTAGCTTCTAGAAATGAAATTACTGTTTCTCTGTGGTCCAGGGTTTGCTTTCAAGAAATGAAATTTTGATAGGCCAGAGAGTAAATTATCACATTGAAACTTCTTTTTAGCCCACTATCAACAGATGTAGTCCGTTGTTCGTCTGTAGTACATGTACATTGTCTGTCCATAAACAATTCTTGATATCGCTATTTCTCAGAAAGTACTGAAAGGATCTTTATGAAATTTGACATATAGGTTCTTCCTGAGGTCTAGTTGTGCAGTGTCATTTACAGGTGGGTCGGATCACAAATGGCTGCCAGGCGACCATCTTGGATTTTGACAATGAAGGATTGTTATCACTATTTCTCAGAAAGTACTAAAAGGATCTTTGAGATCTAGTCGTGCAGTGTACAGTTTTAGGCAGGTCAGGTCACAAAATGACTGCTAGGTGGACATCTTGTTTTTTGACAATTAAAGTTTGTAATCATTATTTCTAAGGAAGTTACAAAGGGATCTTTAAGAAATTTGATATATAGGTTATCTTTGAGGTCTAGTTGTGCAGTGTACATTTTCAGCAGGATCAGATCATACAATGACTGCAAGACGGCCATCTTGTATTTTGATAATTTAAGTTTGTTATCACTATTTCTGAGATAGTGCTGAAGGGATCTTTATGAAATTTGAAATATTAGTTCTTCTTGAGGTCTAGTTGTGCAGTGTACATTTTTAGGTGGGTTGGATCACAAATTTGCTGCCAGACTGCCATCTTGTTTTTTGACAATTTAAGTTTGTAATTCCTATTTCTCAGAAAGTACAAAAGGGATCTTTAAAAATTTGACATATAGCACAAGTTCATTGGTGACTCGGTAATCTTCGTGAAAAGTTACCAAAAGTTAATTTGCATTGCTCAAAGTAATGGCGGATAAAAAATAACTGATATAACGGGTTACGTTTCGCAAGATTGTTTTAATTTTACACTTTGTTATTCTAACCACCAGATGGTCTCTTTGGAGTATATATGAGATAGAATATTACATAAAATGGGCATGTAAAATTTTTCACCTACGACAGCTCATATCGCTTTAATAACCATTACCTAAGCCATGTATATTCTTGTTTGTTATGGGTAGACACATTCATTGATGTATGATTATTGGGGGCTCCTGCCCTGCCCCGCCCTGGAATTTATTTTTTTACTTACAAATTAATAACCACAACTCCACCCTTAAACCATATATATTTTTGATCACTTTCGGGAAACACATTCAGTGGTGTAGGGGGGGGGGTACTTGGGGGTTGTGCCATACCGTCTGAAATATATATTTTTACCTACAATTTAAAAATCATTCATTGCCCCACCGTGAAACCATAGATATTTTTTATTGTTATGGGGAGACACATTTAATGCTGCATATGCGGGTCCTGCCCCACCCACCCCAGAATTTATATTTTTGCTTATAACTTAAAAACTCTTCACAGCCCCACCCTTAAACCATATATATTATTGATTGTTTTGGGGAGACACATACAGTGGTGCATATGGGGGTCCTGTCCCACCCCCTGAGATTTATATCTTTTGCTTATAACTTAAAAACATTAATAGCCCCACCCTTAAACCATATACATGTATATTATTGATTGTTATGGGGAAAAACATGCAAAACTGATGTGGGTGTACTGCCACATCCCTGAAATATACACTTACAGCACTCTACAATGCAACCAAATCACTCGCAAATGCGACCATTTTTTAGATTTTGGCGAGTGATTATCCTCATTTAGTCGCCACATTGCGACCAGTTTTTTCCCCGAACAGGAAATCAAAAGTTTGTCCGTTTTCACTGTGAAATTACACATTCGAAATCATGGTCTGTTATGCACTTTACAACAACCATTTGATTATTCAGTTTCGATAAACTAGAGCATCTAACGCACGTGGATTACTGTAACACGTTGTATTGCTCTCATGTTTTTGACTTGAAATTTTCCTAACACACACAATGACAATTTTTTTCTCGGTCGATTTCAACAGATGCATCACTAGACACTACTAAGTTTAAACGATCTTGGTTAAAGGAATACTGGAACAGGGTTATGGCTAGTGTTCGATTAGGCCGAACTTTCTGCCCCAATTTCAATTTTAATTTAAGCGATTTTTAAGTGGTAAAATCGGGGCAGAAAGTTCGGCCTAGTGTTCGACGAGGAGGACAAGCAGACCACAGCCTAATTCCTTTGGGGATTCTATCGTGGCCGATTTATCGTGGGCCAACACAATAAAACGGCCGCAACAGAATCCCCAAAGGGATTAACCACAGTCGGAAATGGAAATTTTATCTGTAAATTAAAATCGAGAGTCAAACACCCGATTGTCGGACAAACACCTATAAATTAAAGAACTGTATAGGTGTTTGTCTGACGATCAGGTCATGGGTGTTGGACTCTAGATTTTAACTTACAGACAAAATTTACAATTCTTGTGGGCAGTCTCTGTTTTGTAAATTCTGTCGAAAAGAAACTGGCGCTGAAATTTAAAAACAAAGGTTAAGGTTGCCTCAATATTAGAGCAACAAATATGAAAAATATAGGCATATCAACACTCCTGGATTGATAAAAAATGCACAAAATGGTCAACATGCAGTTAATAACCTTGTTTTAAATGGATTGAAACAATAAAAATGTTACATAAACTTAGAACATTAATATTTTATTTCATTTTTATATTTTCATCCAGTGGATTTTTAAAGAACACATGAACACGCACACACACACACACACACATATATATATATATATATATATATATATATATATATATATATATATATATATATATATATATATTGGCGAGTAAAAGTTCCTGGCTGGCTAGTAAATTTTCTGGTTCACTGGCCAAATGAAGAGTGAATTTTTTTAGTGTTGTAGAGCCCTGACTTACTACACTTCGTGCTGCACATTGAATTTTTTTCCATAATCCATTGCATTTATACTCAATACTTTCAAAAAATAATAAACAATCCTTATATTTATATATATTACCATTTTCTGTGAATCTGTAGTCAGCTGGTTACGAAATTCATTCTATGTAATTGGCTTTGCTGTGATAGTTTTTCATATGACGTAACAGCTAAACAGCTGTGTGAGATGAGAAGTAAAACTGAAAGTAGCCATTTTAGTTGACATTTTTTACCAATCAGCTGGGAACCATGAAGAACTGAAGTAAGTAGGCCTATTTCACACGGCCTGATTTCACACGATGCAAGTGAAGAAATGTTTTTGCAAGGAATATCTGATGAAAGCAAACAAATCAACCTGTTTATCAGAGGCAAAGTTGCACTAGGCCTAGCTCTTTTTTTTTCTGTTGTAACTACAAAGCGAACTTTCATTTTTGTGGTCTGTGGTTCTGGTCATAACATCATAACATGACTAGATATATAGCGATATGGGCCTGTAGGCTGTACAGTGTGCTACAGATGTAGATTTAGTCTTGTGTTTCCGATTTCTTTCTGTAATTTTTGTTTTTGTTTTGTGGTAATGTATGCTTTTTAAGATTAAATAAATAAGAAGTAAATATGTGATCTTCTATAATGTATTCTTTATTGATTCATTCATGCATTCCTATGCCAAATTGTAAAGCAGTTAACACTCAGGTCATGTGACTGCGTGTACTGACAAATCCAATACATCAGTCTATATACTGGCAATGAAGGGAATTGAAGTCGGCATGTAAATATTTGTTATTACATGTAATTCTTGTTTTTCTCAGTGCAGGTCATGACCAGCATTTTCACTTTTAGAGGTTGACAGGTATGGTAAAGCTACCCTGGATTATAGCAGTTTACATTTAGTATTGTTATAATCTTGTGAGAAAGCACTTGACAAATATTTAGGTTTTTGTTCAAATTCATTGAGTCACAAAATAAGAGAAAAGAACAGTGTGTCATAGATCAAATGTAGAACATTCTATGGTGAAAGCCAAGATCCCTTTGGGATCTGTTGTATTAACATCACGTCTGGAATCCAGAAAAAAACTTCCCAGAGCTTTTAAATTAGGCCTACCAAAATTTTTGTGACTTGCTATGGTTGGCAAAAACAATTATGTACTCTTCCTTCCCTCTAACGTGAAAACCTAGATCCAACAAGCTTTTTCTGTATATCTTGGATTTTATAGATTTGGACTACCAACTTTCTATTGTGTTGTGTTTGCCCACAGGAACCAGAAATTCTGTCTGTATATTGATATACATGTACAAATCATTTACATAGCTTGCCCTCTATGAAGAGGAGGTTATCTCCTCATTACAGAGGGCATGCTATGTAAATGATTTGTATATCAGTATACAGACAGAATTTCAGGTTCCTGTGGTTTTCCCTACATATCGGTAAAGATATTTTTGTATGAGTTTTCTCAGCATGTAGGCGCGGAGTGATTAGAACATTGCGCTTTAAATCATGAAGTCTCTCACTCCCTGTCAGCGTAGGTTTGAGTCCCACTGGTATCTAAGCTGATTTTTGTTAGAAAATTTGCAAGTTTACTCGTGAAAAGTCGGTGGTCTCTTCCTGGTTACATTGTAACTAGGTTCTCTCCTCCACCATTAAAAACTACCCGCCACCATATATCTGCAGAAAAATTGTTGAGTGGTGCAAAATTCTCAGCATATATTAATATGAAAATTTATTTGTAAACAAACTTTCTTTGGATCAAAATGTACACAATTTTCCCATGTGTTATTACTAGATAAAGATCTGAAAATTTAATCATTGATGATACCCAATTCTTTACACAGAATGAACGCACCATTTTCACGTGCATGGCATCTTGTCACCCCCCCCCCCCCCCCCCCAAAAAAAAAAAACAAACTTTACTCCCCCTCTTTGAAAATAAATTCTTGGATCTGCCCCTTATACGTCTGTCAGTTTAATGGAGTATTTGACCGGAATAAAAGCGAGGGGGCAGCGTGGTTGTTGTTTGTGTATATACCTTGTTGGTTATTTCATAAGGCATATTTGCCCTCGCAAGACATGTGGGCATGTTAAACTTTAGTCTGAGCATTGAGCTATTGCTATAGCCAAATGTCTGGCGTTAGCCGTCTGTCAGCGTCCATCTGTTAACTTTTGCATTTAAGCAAATTCTTCTTCTCAAGAACCAATGGGCCAATTTTAACTAAACTTGCCATATAGCATCCCCATGTGAAGCCTCATAAAGTTTGTGAATGAAAAAGGGATAAGGATCAATAGGGGCCCTAAAAGGGGCCAAAAAGTACCAAAACTTGGTACATCTTTAAAAATCTTCTTCTCATGAACCAATAATCAGATGAATGGTACATCTTTAAAAATCTTCTTCTCATGAACCAATAATCAGATGAATTTCAATTTTGTATGCATGATTGTAAATTCAATATCTAAAAAGATTGTGAATGGAATAAAATCTGTCCATAAATGAGCCACTAGGGGGCGCTTCAGTAAAACAGGATATATATTTGTACTACAAATTGTTTGATAACTCAAAATGATCGACTTTTTGCATACAAAGATATATGAGAAAGTTGTTAGGAATTATCTGAGGATCATTTCGACAAAATTTCAAGTTCATGGGGTCAAAGGTAAAGGTCACACATATCTAAGTAAATGGGAAATATAATTTTTTTTGGTAAAATTTTTGACATTTTTGACAACTTCTCCAGAACCATTGGACAAATTTGAACCAAACTTGACAGGAAGTATAACCATGTAAAGCCACTTAAAGTTTGTGGATGAAAAAGGGCTAGGATTATGGCTAAAATATAGAACAAATGAATCAGCAGATATTTTTTATCTAGTACATGTATCTCCAAAATTATTAACCTTACGTTAAAATGAGCAGCTTGCAAAAATCTACTAATATATCATTTTGGTGGAAGTTGTCCAGTTGACCCTTATGTGAGTTATTTCCCCATTTTTGTGAATTATTCATGTTTTTGACATTATCTTGAAAAGTATAATAGATAAAGTGAAAAAGCAAAAATGTTCAGCATGCAAAGAGCTACAAAAAAAAGTCAATAGAGCTGAAATTGTCAGGTTGCCCCTTATGGGAGTTATTTCTCCTTTTGGCCACAACAAATTAATATCTTGTTCGACGGAATTGCTGCTCTGATTTTTCCTATTTTGTTTTTTTTTTTTTACTCTGGAAAAAAAATCATCCGATCGATGATTTTTTCGTGTTTTACATTTCAATTCCATTTCTGGTTTTGATTCGTTTCGTTTCATTTTGCAGACTAGGGATAAATAGATCGAAACTTGATGATGATAATTGATCATGGATGAATCGATCAATGTCTTCTCTTCTGTGTGGGATAATGGTAGAAATATTTGCCCAAATACTCTTTTTTTTCTTTGAAGAAGTTAATGACTTTTCTTTTTTTCTTTGAAGAAGTTAATCACTTTTGGTGATTTGTTTGAAAAAAGTTATTTCAAATGACGACATGCTAGGCCTCATCATGGCTCATGGACATCAAAATTATGGGATACTACGAATTACAGAAAACATGGTATATACATGTACCGAAAACATGGTACAAGTCACCGAAAACATGGTATAATTTGCAGAAAACATGCACGTATGGACTCAAAATAATCCAAGGAAGTACTTCAAATGCTACTTTTTAACTTAAATGTAATGACTATTAGATGTAACTATAATTTTGTCATTTTTGTTAACTGAATCAATCTTGCAAAACAGTTTCAATTTTATTAACATAACGGTGGTGTTTAACAATATTTGACACCGAAAGTTTCTGATATGACTAAGAGAAAAGTTCAGGAGCTAATATTTTGTCTTCAGAATGAAAATATGTTAAATTGATACACTCAAATGCATGTTTTTAGCAATTTGTGCCATGTTTTCGGCAAACTGTCTTGTGTTTTCAGTAAATGACCCATGTTTTCAGTAATTTGTAGGACCGGAAATTATGTGTTCTGTTTCCAACGTTAAGTCCTCGGATGTTGTCAATGTGAATTTTAGTGGCAATATTTCATTCTGTGAAGAACTTGGACTGAAATTTATAAAAATTGTTGTTTTAAAACCTGAAAGTCCCACAGAGGGTGCTGCTACACCTTGTTCTAATTCAACAAAAACAAATGCTTTAAAAATGTTGATGGGCAAAGTGAAAACTTTAAAATTATAATAAACTTCACACAACAAATTAAACATTTTGTATTTCAATACACCAAGTAATTTGAAAGTTTATTGTTAAATCAATATTTCAAGTAGTAATATTTTACCACTGAATAACACTGTATTCTTACATTATTGTATTGAATAATTCTTTTTCAAGATTTTGATCTTTTTTATCTCTCTGGGAAGTGAGGGTTGATACAGATATGGAGTATATATCAAGGCTTAAACATTCCATTCACTGAAAGAAATGGTGACTGGCTGAAAATAAGACATCTATACATGTAGATTTCCATGGTATTTAATATCACCTAAATATACAGAAAAATACATAATTTACAGCAATCATGCAAATGAAAAGTCTTTAATATGGAGTGTAAAATAAAAATATTATTTGAAAAAAAAATCTTCGCTTGACATAATTTCAAAAAAAAAAAAAAAAAAAAAATCGCTCGTCGCCCCTTTGTTTTTGTCATAAAAATCCGAAGAACAAGATTTTTTTTGGTGTGGCCTTTAGTGGATTTTTCATGTTTTTGACAGTTTTGTCCTATTATCTTTAAAAGTGTAATAGATAGAAAGGAAGAACAAAAAATGTTCAGCATGCAAAGATCTTCCAAAAAGTCAATAGGGCCGACATTGTCTGGTTGCCCCTTATGGGAGCTATTTTCCCTTTAAAGTGGATTTTTCATGTTTTTGGATGTTTTTTGACATTATCTTGAAAAACATAATAGGTAGAGTAAAAGTGAAAGAAGCAAAAATTTTCAGATCTACAAAAATGGCGTAAGGATGAAATTGTCAGGTTGTTCATTATGGAAGTTTTTTTCTCCTTTTAATGGATTTTTCATGTTTTTGACAGTTTTGTCCTATTATCTTGAAAAGTGTGATAGATAGAGAGAAGGTGAACAAGCAAAAATGTTCAGCATTCAAAGATCTACAAAAAAGTCAGTATGATGGAAATTGTCAGGTCGACCCTTGTGGGAGTTATTTCCCCTTTTAGTGGATTTCTCATGTTTTTGACAGTTTTGTCCTATTATCTTGAAAAGTATAATAGATAGAGAGAAAGAGAAAGAAGCAAAAATGTTAAGTACACAAAGATCTAGGAAAAAGTCAACAGGAATTAAATTGTCAGGTTGCCCCTTATACTGTTTTTCCCTTTTAAAAAATTTTATCCAGTGATCTAAAAAATATTTTTATTCTGAAATTGTGAGGGTGATCCTTGTGAAAGTTATTCCCCTTTTAAATGGATTTCGCATGTTTTCGACTGTTGTTGCACATTACATGCATCTTGAAAGATCTATAAAAAAAAGTCAGCAAGGCAAGTCTACCCTTATTCAATGAATTTTTCCTGCTTTTGGTTGCTTTTCAGTATATTGTCAGTAAAATATATTTCACTCAGGTGATTATTAAGGCCCAATGAGCCTACTGTTTCTGATATTGACCCTCATATTGTAATTGACTAAGTCCAGGAAGCTAGTATTCACTTTATTTAGGCCACAGCAACCAGCATTCCCACTGCATTGTTGAGTAATGACCCAAGACAATACGCATGTGAAGTTTCATGGCTGTAGCTACAGTACTGTGCCCACAATAGACTGAAAAAAAGCTTAACATAGAAAAAGGACGATGCCAATTTTCCAAATGCTGAACTGTTGGTGCTTGATATTGTGTAGCTATGCTAAAATGTCCTATAATATAGTTATAATATCATAATTTCTGAATCTCAGAATGAAAAGGGGAGGGGTTATCTACCATAGGCAATCTGCCATAGTAATTTATCCCTCCCTAACATTTGAAATGTTGATCTTTTGTTAGTGTTGCTGGCTGATATTGTGTAGCTATGCAAAAAATGTCCTGTAATGGTGAAAATTATGATATAATGAACATATTACAGGACATTTTTAGCATAGCTACACAATATCAGCCATCAACACTAACAAAAGTTCAGCATTGAAAAATTAGGGGATGGGGGTTAAATTACCATGGCAGATTCCCTATGGTAGATTAATCCCACTTCCCTTTTTCATTTTGAGATTGAGAAAGTATGATTTTTTAACATAATCGTGATATTTTTAGACATTTCCTTGAAGAGAGTATAGTTATTTATAGGAGTACTTAATAGATTGATAAAATGCATTGCATTACCATTTTGTAAATTATTTGAAAAAATATTCATCAATTTCAAATGGTAGGAAAATAAATAAAAGAGAGACGGAGTTAATCTACCATAGGAGGGGGGGGGGGGGGGGGGGGGGGGGGGTTGTTTGTGAGTTGTAGTTTGTGGTTTGTGTTAATTTGCTGGGGGGGGGGGGTTGGTTAATCACCACTTCTAATGTTTGGTTAATCACCATGGCTGAGATACATGGTAATTTAACCCTGAGGTTATCTCTTAGGTTACATGTAAATTACCGTGGAGTCAAAATACCTTAGAACACTGGGTTTACAGTATTATACATTATGTCTTTAAAAGTGATGACAAAATACATATCAATTAGTAGATAAGCATGGAATAAAGGTAGTCATATAACATTATTATATTTTGCCCTGAAGAATATATAATTTGTTTTGAATTCATATAGATAGAATTAAATGTTTTATTTAAATTCTAAGCTTACTGCATTATATTGTATACAGGTACAGATATCAACTAAACTTTGTGATAGCCATAATCCTTCGGGCCGATACTGCATTTGTGCTGTGACTGTACGAGTTGGTCGTGATATATTCATCTACAGTGTTTGTGAAGACTACACCATAATTGACTTTGTACTCTGTGAAGATTCACTTCTAAAAGTTGAAAGCGATTATGACCGTTGGTATACGGTAAGTTGGTTTCCATATTTCATGATTTGTCATCACACTGTACTGCATTTGTGCTATTGCTCACACATCATTGAGATCACATGCCCCTGGGGACATGGTGGAGTCAAAATGTAGGACATTGCAATATCTTGCCAGCATAGAAATTTGTCTGGACCAGGGGCATTTGTGTTGCACAAACACATCTTGTTTGACCCCCAAAATTGGAGCAAGAGTACAATTTTATTTCATTTTTTAAATATATGCCAAATTTTGAAGCAATACTAGTTTTGTACGAGGGAACAAGTTTTTAGCCCACCATCATCAGATGGTAGGCTATTGAAATCGCTCTGTGTCCGTGGTCCGTCATCCGTCCTTAAACAATTGTTGTTATCATTATTTCTCAGAAGGTACAGAAGGGATCTTTATGCAATTTGAGATATAGGTTCTCCTTGAGATCTAGTGTAACAATATGAGGTACGGGAGATAATACTTTATCCGAAATTATATGAATGATGAAATTGGTGTACCTTGTATGATAATGACGTGCACACATATTTAGGAATACGGGCAGCTAAATTATAATTTAGGTTACACATAAAATGATGGTTGACAGTTTATTTAGATATAGAAATTCCAATTGAAGATCAGCATTAACATTTAAATTACTGATTCGGATAAACAACTTGTCAACACCTTTACAGAATTAGAGCAGCAATCGCAGCTGTAAAGTATAAGGGTCAACATTTGTCATCACCACTCTTAGTTAAACAAGTTTTGATTGCAATGTTACAAGAATATAATGTACTACAATTCGTACTAATTTGATGGGGTAAAAGGATCACTAGAGGTTAGGTTTTGACAGATTTTGATCCAACCAGCGCCAGTATTCTTTTAGACTGTATGTTGCACAGATGTGAGATGAAGCTTCTGGAATTTTGGTGTTTTTGCGTGGGTTAAATTTCCAAATCATATAAAAGCATCAAGATTCCAAAAAAGCGAGAGAGACCGACGAGAGACCGAAATAGAGAGTGTCACAACTCGCTATATGATTGTTACCAATGCTGCATCTCTGCTAAATAAAAGACTATACGATCATCGCTGTTATTGATATCTGTAATAAGGGAGAAGGTTACACTAGTTGTGTACTGTCCTTTTCTGGTGGGTACGATCACAAAATGGCTCCCAAGTGGCCATCTTGTATTTTGACAATTAAAGACTGTTATCACTATTTCTCAGAAGGTACTGAAGGGATCTTTATGAAATTTGACATATAGGTTCTCCTTGAGGTGTAGTTGTGCAGTGTACATTTACAGGTAGGCTGAATCACAAAATGTCTGCAAAGTGGACATAGGTTCTCTTTGAGGTCTAGTTGTGCACTGTACATTTTCAGGAGGGTCAGATTACAAAATGACTGCCAGGTGGCCATTTTGGATTTGGACAATTAAAGTTGGTTATCGCTATTTCTCAAAGTACTGACGGAATCTTTATGAAATTTGACATATAGGTTCTCCTTGAGGTCTAGTGTACACTACATTTTCAGGAATGTCAGATCCAAAAATGGCTGCATTTTAAGCGGCTATGTTGAATTTTGACAATTAAAGTTTGTTATAGCTATTTCTCAGAAAGTGCTGAAGGGATCTTTATGAAATGTTACATATAGCTTCTCCTTGAAGTCTAGTTATGCAGTGTAAATTATCAGGAGGATTGGATCCCAAAATGGCTGCCAGGCACCATCTTGGATTTGGACAATTAAAGATTGTTATAGCTATTTCTCAGAAAGTACTGAAGGGATCTTTATGAAATTTGTCATATAGGTTCTCCTTGAGGTCTAGTTGTGCACTGTACATTTTCAGGAAGGTCAGATAACAAAATGGCTGCAGGTGGCCATCTAATTATTGGATTTTGACAATTAAAAACTGTTATCTGTATGTCTCAAAAAGTATTGAAGGGATCTTTATATAATTTGACATGTAGGTTCTCATTGAGGTAAAGTGTTGTGCTCTGTACATTTTCAGGCAGGAGGAGTACAAACTGGCTGCCAGGTGGCCATCTTGGATTTTGACTATGAAAGTTTGTTATTGTTATTTCTCAGAAAGTACTGAAGGGATCTGAAATTTTACCTGTAGGCTCTCCTTGAAGTTTAGTTGTGCAGTGTACATTTTCAGGCAGGTCGGATGACTGCCAGGTGGCCATCATGGATTTTGACAATTAAATCTTATTATGTATTTCTTGAAAACCATTTACATATCTACCACCGAGCCATGTATTTTCTTGTGTTTTATGGTAGACACATTCATTGGAGAATGATCATTTGGTCATTAGGGGGATCCTGGCCCTCCCCCTGAAATTTATATTTTTACTCACAACTTAAAAACCATTAACAACCCCACCCTTTAACCATATATATTATTGATCATTATTGGGAAACACATTTAGTAGTGTATGGGTGTGTGTGTGTGTGGGTCTTTGGGGGTCTTGCCCCACCCTCTGAAATATATATTTTTACTTATAACTTAAAAACCGTTCACAGCCCTACCCTTAAACCATATATATTTTGGATTGTTATGAGGAGACACACTTTGTGGTGCATTTGAGGGTTCTTGAACCTTATATATTATTGATGGTTATCGGGAAACACATTTGTTGTGTGTGTGTGTGTGTGTGTGTTTGGGGTGTCCTTGAGGATCCTGCCCCACATTCTGAAATATATTTTTTTTTACATATAACTTAAAAACCATTCACAGCCCCACTTAAACCATATATATTTTGGATTGTTAAGGGGAAACACATTTACTGGTGCATTTGCGGGTCCTTCCCTACCATGTGGAATTTATGTTTTTTTTTTAATTCAAAACCATTCACAGCCTCACCATTAAACCATATATATTATTGATCATTATTTGGAAACACATTCAATGGTGTATTGGGGTCCTTGGGGATCCTGCCACACCCTCTGAAATATATATTTTTACTTATAACTTAAAAACTGTTCACAGCCCCACCCTAAAACCATAAATATTTTGGATTGTTATGGGGAGACACATTTAGTGGTGCATTTGCAGGTCCTGTCCCACCCCCAGAATTTATCTTTTTGCCTGTAATTTAAAATCTGTTTACAGTTCCACCCTTAAATCATATATATTATTGATTGTTATGGGGAGACACATTTAGTTGTACATATGGGGGTTCAGCCCGACCCACTGAAATTTATAATTTTGCTTATAACTTAAAACCCATTCATAGGCCCAACCTTCAATCATATATGTTATTGATTGTGATAGGAAAACACATTCATTAGTGTATGTGGGTACTGCCCCTGAAATATGCATTTACTACACTTTGCAACATTTGATATCAAACCAGGGACCAGTGAGACATATCATTACGTGTAATTCTTGTTTTATTCAATGCAGGTCATGACCAGCATTTTCACTTTTAGAGATTGACAGATATGGTTAAGCTATCTTTGATTATAGCAGTTTATATTTGGTATTGTTATAATCTTGTGAGAAAGCACTTGACAGATACATGTAGTTAGCTTTTAGTTCAAATTCATTGTTAAGTCATAAAATAAAAGAAAAGAACAGTCTGTCATAGATTAAATGAAGAACATTCGATGAAGGGCACCACTCTGGGATCTCTTGTTTTTTTAACCCATCTTTTTTTAGTTCATCTGAGTCAAAGGCTCAAATGAGCTATTGGGGGGTCCTTGGGGGTCCTTACGTGTAATTCTTGTTTTATTCAATGCAGGTCATGACCAGCATTTTCACTTTTAGAGATTGACAGATATGGTTAAGCTATCTTTGATTATAGCAGTTTATATTTGGTATTGTTATAATCTTGTGAGAAAGCACTTGACAGATACATGTAGTTAGCTTTTAGTTCAAATTCATTGTTAAGTCACAAAATAAAATAAAAGAACAGTCTGTGATAGATTAAATGAAGAACATTCGATGGAGGGCACCACTCTGGGATCTCTTGTTTTCTTAACCCATCTTTTTTTTAGCTCATCTGAGTCAAAGGCTCAAATTAGCTATTGTGATCACTCCCTGTCTGGCGTCTGGTGTCTGGCGTCTGACCGATCTTTATGATGTAGGTTCTCATTGAGGTATAGTTGTGCAGTGTACAATTTCAAAAGTTCGGATCACAAAATGGCGTCAAGGCAGCCATCATGGATTTTGACAATTAAAATTTATTATGCATTTCTTGAAAACCATTTACATATCTACCACCATGTATATTCTTGTTTTTTATGGGTACACACGTTCGTTATTGGGAAACACATTCATTGATGTATGGGGGGGGGGGGTCCTTGGAAGACCTGAAATATATATTTTTACTTATAACTTAAAAACCGTTCACAGGTCCACACTTTTTATATTTTAGAATGTTATTGGGAGACACAATTAGTCCTGCGGGTCCTGCACCCCCCCCCCCCCCCCCCCCCCCCCCCCCCTTCCAGGATTTATCATTGCATATAACTTAAAAACATAGTCCCTCCTTTTAGCCATATATATTATTGATCATTATTGGGAAACACAGTCAGTTGTGTATGGGGGGGTCATTGGGGATCATGCCCCACCCTCTGAAATACGTATTTTTACTTATAACTTAAAAACCTTTCACAGTTCCACACTTAAACCATGTGTATTTTGGATTGTTATGATGAGACATATTTAATGGTGCATTTGCAGGTCTTGTCCCACCTCCCAGAATTTATATTTTTGCTTATAACTTAAAAACCCTTTACCGCCCCACCATAAAACCATATATATTTTGGATTGTTAGTGGGAGACACATTTAGTAGTGCATATGTGGGTCCTGCCCCACCCCCTGAAATTAACATTTTTGCTTATAACTTAAAATCTGTTCACAACCCCATTCTTAAACCCTATATATATTTGATTGTTATGGGGAGACACATTAGTTGTGCATATGAGGGTCTTGCCCCACCCCCATTAATACACATTTGTACTTATAACTTAAAAACCATTCTCTGCCCCATCCTTAAACCATATATATTATTGATTGTTATTGGAAGACACATTCAGTAGTGTATGTGAGGATACTGCCACATCCCTGAAATATACACTTACTACACTTTGCTATATTTGATATCAAACCAGGGACCAGCGAGACATATCATTACGTGTAATTCTTGTTTTACTCTATGCAGGTCATGACCAGCATTTTCACTTTTAGAGGTTGACAGGTATGGTTAATAGCAGTTTATATTTGGTATTGTTATAATCTTGTGAGAAAGCACTTAACAGATATCTAGGTTTTAGTTCAGACTGATTGTTGAGCCACAAAATAAGAGAAAAGAACAATCTGTCATAGATCAAATGAAGAACATTCGATGAAGGGCACCCAGATCCGTTTGGGATTTCTTGTATTTTTCATAAAAATCGGAATATTAATTTTTGATGTGTTTTTTAGGTCTTTTCAGACTTTGTCATTTTCATTCATTTTTGCATGATCAAGTATCTCTCCCCTTGCATTCACTTAGATGTATTCATTTGAAATGTTTTGTCATGTAATGAGGTGAAGAAATGTTTCTGTACAAGAATTTGCTGAAATATAATTTCTAGAATTTTGTATTTTATTTTTAAGACTGCAAAAAAGAGAGGTAAGGTGCATGATTCACACTATCAGGTTTTGTTTCAAAACCACTGAAGGAATTTTCAGGAAAGTGACAGGAAACAAGTGTGAATTTTTGACGCGTCATTTTCATTCATTTTTGCATGATTTCGTTAATTATCTCCCCTTGCATTCACTTTGATTCATTCATTTAAAGTGTTTTACATGTAATAAGGTGAAGAAGTGTTTTTGTGCAAGAATTTTGCTGAAATTTAATTTCTACAATTTTTATAATTTTTTTAGACTGCAGAATAAGAGGGGAAGGGTGGCATTTTTCACACTATCAGCTTTTGTTTCAAAACCACTGAAGGAATTTTGAGGAAACTTGACAGGAAGCAAGTGCTCAAGGTCCTTTCCCAAGCTGGTAGTTTTCAGCTAGTTTGGCCCAGGGTGGATCCAGGGTGGGGCAGAATAGGTCCCAAAAGGTATCCCTCTTTAAAAATCTTCTTCTCCAGAACCACTACATGAATTGAAAAATGGATTATTTCAGAGTGATATACATGGATGTATGAATCAAGTTTATATTTATCATAAAAATTGGAGTGTGAATTTTTTACGCTTCATTTTCATTCATTTTTGCATGATTTCCTTAATTATCTCCCCTTGCATTCACTTTGATTCATTCATTTAAAGTGTTTTACATGTAATAAGGTGAAGAAGTGTTTTTGTGCAAGAATTTTGCTGAAATTTAATTTCTACAATTTTTATTATTTTTTAGACTGCAGAAAAAGAGGGGGAGGGTGGCATTTTTCACACTCAGCTTTTGTTTCAAAACCACTGAAGGAATTTTGAGGAAACTTGACAGGAAGCAAGTGCTCAAGGTCCTTTCCCAAGCTGGTAGTTTTCAGCTAGTTTGGCCCAGGGTGGATCCAGGGTGGGGCAGAATAGGTCCCAAAAGGTATCCCTCTTTAAAAATGTTCTTCTCCAGAACAACTACATGAATTGAAAAATTGATTGTTTCTTAGTGATCTACATGGATGTATAATTCAGGGTTTTTTTTATATAGAAATGTGAATGTGAATTTTTGACACATTTTTAGGTCTTTTCAGATTTTGTCATTTTCATTCATTTTTGCATGATTTCCTCAATTATCTCCCCATGCATTCACTTTGATGCATTGATTTAATATTTTTACTTATAATTAGGTGAAAAATGTTTTTGTGCAAAAGTTTTGCAGAAATTTAATTTCTAGAACTTTTTATGAATTCTGAAAACAGCAATACAGTCAAATTTGCCTTAGCGACCCCCCTCATATAACGACTTCCTGTCCATAACGACCGTATTTGGACTGCCCCTTGAGAATTACTATATATTTGCCCCCTATATAGCAACCACCTGCCTTACGCGACCGGCGACCGCTGTATTTTGTCCGCCGGTGGTTGTCCTACTTGCGTATAGCGACTGCTTATACACGTACTACTCTTGGAAGGGAGATAACTCGTAGATAATTCTCGCGGGACAATTCGAGACTTAATCAACGACATGGCGCAATACACGATGCTTTGATAGTCACAACACACCTGGAGGTGTCAATTAACGTCCCGGGTAGTAATTAGGCACTTGGACGTGCTTTATGACAGGGTGTTTTTACAACCAGGAACGAACAATCATCGCTGATTGATAGATGTTTAGTTTTTGATAATTAATTTATGACCAAAGTTTCCGGTGATGATTACTAAATCGGCGAAAGACTAAGACTTAAAAAAAAAAAAATCAGAGAGGACACACTTTGTGACAAGGTGTTTTTACAAACAGGTGCTTTTAAATATCATCGCTGAATGATTGATGATTTGTTTTCTCATATTCTGGAATGCTGTAACTAATCGAACATCACTTGATTAGCAAGTCAACATATCAATCCAAAGAGTAAAATCTCCGCTGCTCGTAGCATTGGATTACGTCTAATAAAATGATAATTAAATAAAATTCAACTATCTACATCTTTCTGTATATTCTTACACTTCTGACTTGTGTGACTTAACAACACAGACCACCGACTTTGAGCACATTTTAGATATTTGTTTCAGTTTTAATAATGTGCCGTATCCTCGATGTACATCTAAAATTCAGTTACATCATAAATTAATTTAAATTATTTAAAACATTGAATTATTTCATTGTTATTTTTTTTCATTATTTACATGTTATGCATGTATTAGCTACAGGGATTTTCTATGACTATTTTTGGTATGGTTACAGGACCCTTCCCAATGTAAAAATGGCTTGTATTTTCCAAAAAAGATGCAAAAATTGCCAATTTGGAATTTTTAAAAAAAATGAATATTTTCCAATTTTCCAGACCCTGGAGTTAGGAAGACCCCTTTAGTAAATAAATACAATATACATTTAATTACTAAATGAAATATCAAACCATAGAAGAAATATGTAGTTGGAAATAACAAAAAGTCATCTCCGATACCTTGGATTTCATATCTCATGTGACTCTTTATATAAAGACCACCTGTCTATAAAGACCGTTTTTGTAATTTCCCCTGAGCGGTCTTTATATACAAGTTTGACTGTTTGTATTTATGTTTCTTGGCCCGATCAGCCTTCATATTCTTCTTGGTCTTCTTTCCACATTTGTAAGTGGTTCTCAGGTGAGTGATTGAGGCCCTCTTGGGCCTCTTGTTTAAGCATCTTGTGTCTTCAAAATTTGTTTGAAGACACATGGACAGTTTTTAATTCCAGACAAAGTAATTAAATCTTGAAGAAAAATAAATCAACACGTGATCAGAACAATAAAATTAAGCTAGAATATGGTGGTTTCTTGTTTAAGCTCAACATATTGTTTAAAAAACAAGAAATATGTAACATTTGACATATTAAAATATTACAAAAAATAAATAATTCAAGAACTTAATTTTTATTTTGATACAATTCAAATAATTTTGTCAACATGGAAAGCATATTTTGCTGACTTTGTACTTAAAGAAACATAATAGATTTACCAAAATGAAAATAATTAAACCAGCATGTACACTGTTTACATAGTAGGAGAAATTCTTAAGTGGTTGTTGTACTTGTTCTGTACTTACTTTACTTATAAACTTTATTTTATTTGGACTCAGATCAAATGATACATGAGTGACAAGCAATATACATTACAGCACTGGATGACAAACATAGTTAACAAGGAGACTAGAAAGCAGAAAAAATACATTTTAGAAAATTACAGAGGTTTCGTAGAAATTTTGTCATTATCAGTAGAAAAACAGATTTTGAAATTTCAAAATATTAGGACGCCACGCACGCAGTAGTGGTTAGGTATATACTTTTTACGTTCTTCACGAAAATAAACACACTCAAAAATATAATGATACTCATCACCAATAGCATGTATATCACAGAGGGTACACAAACGTTCCTCTCTGGGAGTATTTTCCCCATCTTCCGACTTCCACAGGAAGTCGGTGATTTGTTGTCGATACCTAATGAATAAAGATCTATAGTTCTTATTGAGTATAAGTAAGTAAGGTTCCAGCTTTAAAGTTGTCTTTGAAGATTCTATATGATAAACTTTTACTAGAGTGATAAACATTCTCCCTCTCACATTGGTAAATATTGATCTTTAAGTCTTTTTAAAATAAACTGGGCCTAAATTATTGAAATATTCGTTATATTGTGTTTTTGCCATATATGGCCGTATCCAGTTTCGTTTAGAATGTTCTCTACAAATTGCAATAATTTATGTCTATGGAAACCTGATACGTAGTCATTTAGTAGAACATTATACATCAAATAGGAAAGTTTTGTATTCTTTCCGTTTAAAAATTTTGTCCCAAAAGTTTAAAAACACGAATTTTTATATATAAGATAAGGGGGGAATCTGCCCAATTCACCATAAATCATGTATAAAGGGGTACTTCTTTTAACCCTTAAGAAATATCGCGGAGAAAACTCAATTGAACACTTTCAATTATAGAGCAATCCTCAAACCCCCAGACCTCGGAGCCATACAACAATATTGGTGTAATTGTTTGATCGAAAAGTTTTAGTTGAACATCAATTGGTAAATCTAGATTGCGAATTCGTGATTTAAGTAAATACATAGCTTTAGTGGCCTGTTCTTTGATCATTTTTTTAGTTTTAGAAAATGTACAGTTTTTCGAGAAATATAATCCTAGATACTTATAGCCATCTGCAATTTCTATTTCATTATCAAAAATTTTGAATTTTGGCAATCTCCGGCCTCTTGACCCAAAAATAACCACACCTTAGTCTTATTAGTATTAACAGATTAATTTCCACTCTGTACAATATTCCTCAAAAGCAGCCAGAGATCTTTGCATGTCATAGGCGTTTTCGGCAAAAATCACAGTGTCATCAGCATATAATAAAACAAGTAATTTTAAAAGATCCGCCGATTCCCGTAGCATTAATATTCACTCCATTACAACCTTGAGACTGTAAAAAAGTATCTAAATCATTCAAAAACAAACGAAAAAAGAAGAGGAGATAAATTTTCACCTTGTCTCACTCCGGAAGAGGCAGAAAAAATTTTCAGAGCACTGACCATTATACTTGACACAAGACTTTAATGTTTTTATACATATTAAATATAACATTAAAACATTTACCGGATATTCCGTATTCTAAGATCTTGAACCAAAGTCCGGACCTCCCATACTTGATCGAAAGCCATGCTAAAATCAATAAATGTGCAGAATAATTTTTTCTTTCGGCATCTCAAGTAGCTGATAAGAGAATAAAGAGTAAACATATGGTCATTGACAGAATAATTTTTCCTAAATCCTGCTTGTATTTCAGACAGAATACTGTTATTTTCAATAAAATTTGTCAAACGGATATTTAATATTGATGTAAAATAGTTTGCCCCATACAGCTAAGAATAGTTATAGGGCGGTAATTTTCTGGCAGACTTGGGTCACCTTTCTTTTTAAAACACTGGGATTTATAATACCATTTAGCCAAGTTTCAGGGAAAATGCCCGTATCAAATATCTTATTGAAAAAATCTAGATAAAAAGGGGTAGTAGAGTTTCAAATGTTGCCTTTAATATACTCATTTACTTATGTCATCTGGACCAGATGCTTTATTATTTTTCAGGTCTTTCACGGCATCCCGAATTTCACTTTCAGTTATAGAATGATCAAGTAAATCGTTGTCAATATTACTGAATCACAAGTATCTTCATGAAAATTACTGTTTACATTTTCAAAATATTCGTATAAAACGTTTAAATCGATATCCGTGGTCGTATTCTGTTTATTTAAATTATTCATAACAATTTCCAAAAATCTTTCGGTCTTTTTAGAATGCATCTGTCTCAGATTGTTTTGAAACCTTCTTCTGTGTTTATTGAAGTATTTATTAACTGTTTTACGATAAGCTTTTCCAGCTGACAACATGTTAAATTTTTTTTTCAGCATTTTTTATTTCATTTATATTTCTTACGAGCTTTATTAAAAATGAATCTTGCCCGTCTACAGTCAGTCCCAAACCAGGGTTTATCTCCCTTTGTGTTTTGTATTCTTGGTAAAACGTGGTTCACCAAAATGTTTTTAAAGAACAATTTTGAAAAAATTTTACAAAGTTTTCGTATTTATGAAATTGCAGTCAGTCTCTGTAAAAGATTGACACAATTTTCTAGTGAAATGTAATAATTCATTCACTTCATCAATATTTTATATTATTTTCAAAACTATTACTTTTATCCTCGCACCATCGAGGTTTAATATTAGACTGTACATTACACAGTGTATTTTACTTATTATGTCTCGCTTGCTAAATGAAAACATTATAGGACAGTGTACATCAGACAAAACTGGGTTAAACTCAGCAACCACAAAGGTTTTTAGAAAATTGAAAACTTCGGCAGACACAATAGTATAATCAAAACTAAAAACATTGAAACAATCTTTACAAGTAAATTTACCAACTCTTCTGCGTCCTCTCCAAACCTGCCATTAACAAATAAACAAATTTTACATTTTTACACAATTCAATAAGCCTTTCACCGTGCCTATTTACAAAATGTTTATCCTGATTAACTCTTGTAGTATTTATTTGCAACTCTGTGAGTTTTTTGTACCTTATCAAAATATTTGATATAGTATCATCATCAAAATCATAAAATTCTAACAAATCAGTATCAACCTCAATGAAGTCGGGTATCGATTTTGTTCGGCCATTGAAAGTCACCGGTTAAACAAAACACAATCATATTTACTTGAAAAAGTAGTAACCTCAGATACACATTCATCATAAAGGTCTAAATTAAAAAATTTGGAGTCTTCCCGGGGGTATATAAGTTACTCCGAGGAGTACATTTTTGTCTGATCCTATTAATATTTCGGTCAATATCTAACCACAGAACGTATTCAGAATTTGATTCAAATATAAGCGAAATATTTAATCACATCATCTTTGATAAGACATGCTATACCTCCAGATGCTCGTATGAACTTTTGTTTCCTATCCTTACGAAAAAATTGTAAAGTTTGGAATATCAATAATATCGTATTTATCTAGCTTTGTTTCACCAATTCCGACCACATGAAAATTAGATACAAAATTCAGAAAAATCTGGAAATTTAAGTTTAGATTTCAGACCACAAACATTGACAAAGGCACACTTTAGTTCATCAAAGTTATCTGTTTTTTTTTTAAGTCTCCGTTGACGCCCCTAATGCACTTGGGTTTCCATGTTATGGTCATCTGGAAATACACGCGTCCCATTTACAAATAGTTTATCAGAAACTAGCTTTGCGTTTTTCCCTTCCCGTTTCGCTTGCTTGAAAAATAGGGTACAGCTCCTTGCGGCGACGCATGATTTCAGGTGGGTACTGTTCATTTACCCCGAACGGAGTGTTTCTTAGATTGGTCGGAGCAGCCTTACGTATCTTTTCCCGTTGTTTATAAAAAGTAAAATTTTGCCACTATGGCCCGATGCTTCTCTGCCCTATGAGCCCCGATACGGTGACACCTTTCAATGGATATATCCTCGTCAATGTTAAGGTTGTTTTCTGAGGAAATTGTGCAGTATTTGTTCAACATCTTCACCAGAGTTTTCAGCAATTCCCGTAAAAATTAAATTGTCCCTCATGGACCGAGTTTTCAAATCAAGTAATTGCTCTTGAAGTTCTTTAGCATGATAGGAAGCTTCGTTAGCAAGGTCATGTGATTCTTTTGATTGTTTTTTTACTTCTTACTGATTTTTCGACCTTTGTTTGGCTTTGTAACACTTCATCATATTTTGAACTCAAGAAGTTTATGGAATTTTCCATGGATTTTACTTTTTCATCAGTTTTATCGATTTTCTTGTGTATCTCTTTGATCTCCCGCTCTATATGATCTAGTCTATCAAACTTTTTTACAGTGTTTTCAATTCCGGTAAGCCTTTTATTAAGTTCACTCATAACACCCTTGAAAAAATTTTGAAAGGTATTTAAGGTAAACTTGGGGATCACATGGCCTAGTCTGTGTTTGCTGCTGTGAAGGGGGTGAAACCAACTGCTCGGGAAACATGGCTTGAGTCAGAAATGACCAGTCAGGGAAATCATTCCGATTTGCCATATCTGGACTAAAGACTTCGGGACTTGGAGAATAATGTATATTAAGAGAGCTGTCAGAATCAGTACTTGAAGTCACCTTTTTTCGTTTACTGCCTTTCTTTTTCGTTTTTGGTGGCATTTAAAAGTTCCGGACAAAACCCGATAACAATCACATAAACACCAATGTAAACACACAAACTCAGGTGAGCTGTAATAACCTGTACTTGCACGGGATAAACGTTTTGTGTCCGAAATATTTTCTCCACAATTGTTATCGATGAAATATCAGTAATTTCATAAAATTTTGTAGTGAAGTTTCATTATTTTAGGTTCTTAAGTATAAATTGTTTCCACAGTCCAAAAATAGAATTACTCCTACCTCTATTTCTGAAGAAAACCTCCAAATTATCGGAGCGATAAAATTCAGTGTCCAGTCACCAGCGCCATATTCCTTCTGTAAATCATGAGTATGAAACATGAATTTAAAATGTGGAAAGCAAAAATACTAAAATACTATTTTCTTCAAAATGATTATCAGGGGCACGTTTTACGAAAGGTCCTAAGTCCTAAATCATAAGTCTTAATCTTAATTGTCATGGAACTGACCAATCAGTGATGCGTTACCATGGTAGTTAGGACTAAAAGTTAGGATTTAGGACTTAAGACCTTTCGTAAAATGGGCCCAGATCTCTTTCATTTTACTTTTCACTTTTATACTAAAACTGAAGTGAGTACTGACTTTACCACAAAATGATTAGTTCTATAAACATTAAAAATTTTATTTTTCACAAAGGATGCTGAGTTTAACAAATTTTTTGATTAACTCAATTTTTCTTTTAAATGATAGTTTGAAAATAACCACCATACTTCATTATTTGTAGATCACATTCCCTACTGGCACTCAGGTTTATCTGTATATGGTATGCTGGGGAAGCTGTGCTGAACATAGGCATTTGAATTTATGGATTGCACCAAAAGCTTCAGATCAAAATAACACCGTTGGTTTATGTGGTAATCTAAATGGAGATTGTATGGATGACTTCCGTTTAAGAAATGGATCTATTGTATATGTACCTGATCAACCACACTGCCATTGGTGGAATTCACATGTAGCTCCAAGAGAGTTTGAAACATCATGGAAGTAATATGTGTTTATTTATTTAGTATAACAGTTTGATTGTCAATGCATTCCTATTTTCAGGTAACCTGAGGTAAAGGTTCAGGGTGATCTATTGCGATCATCTTTTGCCTTTTGTTGACTATCATGTGCTGTTAATTAACTTTTACACATTTTCTAATTCTACTTAAGAACAGATGGGCCAACTTTGACCAATCTTGATGCAAAATGTTCCCATGTGACATTGCATGAAATTTTCCAATGAAAAGGGGCTAAGACTCGGAGGTCTCCAAAAGAGGCCAAAAAGGGCCAAAACTTGGTTTATCTTTAATAATCTTTTTATCAATGACCAATGATCAGATGGCTTTGAAATTTTATATAAATTATTGGTAAGTCAATACATGTAATGAAAACAAAATCTGGACTCATGTGCATCAGGGCTCTACAACACTAAAAAAATCCACTCTTCATTTGGCCAGTGAACCAGAAATTTTACTAGCCAGCCACAAACTTTTACTCGCCAAGATATATATATATATATATATATATATATATATATATATATATATATATATATTATATATATATATATATATATATATATATATATGTGTGTGTGTGTGTGTGCGTGTTCTTGTTAAAAAAGAATCTGCTGGATGAAATGAAATAAAACACAACACATTAATTTTTTAAGTTGACATTACTTTTTATTATTTTACTGCATTTAAAACAAGGTTAATAACTGCTGACCGTTTTGTGCATTTTTAAAATCAATCCAGAAGTGGTTTTTATGGCTATATTTTTCGTACTTGTTGCTCCAATATTGAGGAAAACTCAAACTTCGTTTTTGAATTTTTAATGCCGGTTTCTCTTCAACCGAATTTACAAAACGGTGTCTGCCGACTAATCCCTTTGGGGATTCTGTCGCGGTTGTTTTATTGTGTTGTCCCACCACTATAAAACGGCCGCGACAGAATCCCCTTAGTGATTATCTGCCCACAATAATTGGAAATTTTATCTGTAAGATAAAATTGAGAGTCAAACACCCGTTACCGGATCGTCAGACAAAGTTGAAACACCTATAAAGTTCTTTATAGGTGTTTGTCCACGACAATCGGGTGTTTGACTCTCGAGTTTAATTTACAGATAAAATTTTCAATTCTGGCTGTGGTCTGCCTGTCCTCCTCGTCGAACACTAGCCATAACTCGGTTCCAGTATTTCTTTCACCAAGATCGTTTAAACTTGCTAGTGTTCAATGAAGAGGTAGATGCTTCTGTTGAAATCGACACTTGAAAGTAAAAGTCATCGTCACCTGTTTGGAAAGTTTCAAGTCGAAAACGCGAAAGCATGTATCGTGTTTTTATACAGTAATCAACGTGAGTTAGATGCTCTAGTCTATCAAAACTGAATAGCCAAATTTGTTGTTGTAAAGCGCATAAAAGACCATGATTTCGATAATGTAATTTCATAATGAAAACGGACAAACTTTTGATTTCTGGCTCGGGAAAAAAAACTGGTCGCAATGTGGCGACTGAATGAGAATAAACACTCGCCAAAACCTAAAAAATGGTCGCATTTGCGAGTGATTTGGTCGCATTGTAGAGCGCTGTGCATAAAAATTCTTAAAGCGATATAAGCTGCCGTAGGTGAAAAATTACACATGCCCATTTTATGTGATATTCTATCTCATATATATTCCAAAGAGACCATCTGGTGGTTAGAATAACAAATGCATGCATCAAACTTAACCCGTAATATTAGTTTTTTTTTTCGCCATACTTTGAGCATTGCAAATTAACTTAATCTTTACGAAGATTACCGAGTGACCAATAAACACATGCTATTTGCAGTTAATATACATTCTGTTCTTATTACCCTTTGCGTTTATTTTCGTACATAATCATTTCATACCTAAATCGGGCAAAGTTTATCTTTTTTGTTGTTTCAAAACATTCATTTCTGAAATTGTCCACATGGCGGGTATATCGGGTGATCTCAAGCCATTTTTAACTCATCCCATTGCATTCTCGGCTTTATCCTTCTTGACACATATGATCATGAACTGCCAACCTCTGCCGGACATGATTGTAAAACATGAGGCACGCATACTTTTTACAGTTATATTGTTTTGATTTTGTCCATGTCAGCATTCAGGGTAACATTAAAGATAAAGGAAAATTCTTTTAGTGATATATTTATTTAAAATAGCATTGAAAAGCATATATTTTACATAATACATGCACTTTCCAATAAAATTCATGTCCTGTATTTCAAAAATTAATATAGAACACATAAAAATTGGTCACTTTAACATAGCATGAGTGCGTAAAGGACTTAGATACCCTGACCGAATTACGGAGTACATTTGATATGGCAAAAGAGTTTATCTGAAAGGTCATTGCATACGGAAATACAGCTGGATTTTTTAAGGTACGGTAAAACTTAAATTCTAATAAAACAAATAACTTCGAAAAGAAGATCTTTTACAACGTTTCACGTGTTTGATAATGTATTTGAACACACATTTTATCATATTCTCGACTATATGTCAGGGGACAAAAATAATCATTGTGACAGCTTATATCGCTTTAAGTGCCTAAGCATATTCTTAAGTATGAATTTCTTGCTTAGCGTATTCCTTAGTATGTTGCATAAAACTTAACTCTTAAGAATATGCTTAGTATCATTAGTTATTTGTAGTGTGGTCTTAACACCTTTCGTAAGTATATTGCTTAAGATATTGTTACAATATGGCTGACAATTTAGATGTTAGAAAGAAGAGGAGATTTAAAACTCCAATAGACCCATTATATTCATTCATAGCTGCTGAATTGCATGCACACTTTTGATTTATACTCACAAAGGTATGAAATTTATTACAGATTACCAGCTGCCCTATTCAAATAAAATGTTTTTAAGACTTTTTATGGTCATATTTTTGTGGAAGTGCTTATGTTCTAAATATTTGACATCTGAATTAAACTGTGATGTCATTTTGTCGGACAGGGTGTTGCACTTGTGAGACCAAATAGATTCCCAATGAAAATGCTTTAGTAAAACAAGGAGCTGCGCTCGCTTTCAACACATTGCCTTAGTTCATTTTACTGTCATTATATCATTGGCAATTATGCAAACAGTGAATAAATTTGTTCAACTTTTACTCACGATACAATTCATAGCAAGCACAGCTTGAGTGGCATGAAGTGTTACTCGCAAAGTGAGCTTTTATTGGAATGCGTATGAAAAAGTATATAGGTCAAATTTACATAAACTTTAAGCCAAAAAAGTCATAATTCAATCTCTGAAAGTAACTTTATTTTTATTCAATAACCAATATATATGCCTACAAGAATGACACAGGATAGTAGCTTCATTAAAATTCTATCTGTTAATTGTCAGGGACTGGGTAGTATGGAAAAGAGAAAAAATGTTTTTTCATACTTAAGAAACAAAAATTACAATATCTTTTGTCTTAAGGACACTCAATTTACAAAAGAAACAGAACTAATTATACGATCTCAGTAGTGTTTTGATCATATTTTTAGCCCACCATCAACAGATGGTGGACTTTTTTTATCACTCTCCATCCGTGGTCTGCTGTATGTCGTCCGTCGTCCTTCCTTAAACAATTTTTATTAACGCTATTTCTCAGAAAGTACTGAAGGGATCTTTATGAAATTTTACATATAGGTTCTCCTTGAATTTAGGAGGGCTGGATCCCAAAATGTCTGCCAGGCACCATCTTGGATTTGGACAATTAAAGATTGTTATAGCTATTTCTCATAAAGTACTGAAGGGATCTCTATGGAATTTGTCATATAGGTTCTCCTTGAGGTCTAGTTGTGCACTGTACATTTTTAGGAGGATTGGAATGGCTGCCAGGCAGCCATCTTGGATTTGGAAGTACTAAAGGGATCTTTATGAAATTTTACATATAGGTTGTCCTTGAGGTCTAGTTGTACACTGTACATTTTCAGGAAGGTCTGAACACAAAATGACTGCAAAGTGGTCATGTTGAATTTTGACAATTAAAGATTGTTATCACTCTTTCTAAGAAAGTACTAAAGGGATCTTTATGAAATTTGATATAGCTCTCCTTGAGGTCTAGTTGTTCACTGTACATTTTCAGGAGGGTCAGATCACAAAATGGCTACCTGGTGGCCATCTAGAATTTGGACAATTATAGTTTGTTATCACTATTTCTCAGAAAGTACTGAAGGGATCTTTTTGAGATTTGATATGGAGATTTCCCTAGAGGTTTAGTTGTGCAAATGACATTTTCAGAGAGATTGGTATTCAACATAGCTAACAGGCAGCCATTTGGATTTTTGACTTTTGAAATTTGTTACCACTATTTCTCAGGAAATACAATGTACTGAATGGATCTTTTGGAAATTTGACTTTAAGGTTCCCCTTAGAGATAAGTTATCGTGGATTAAAGGATTTTAAGTTTGGAATTTTTACAATCTAGTGAGAAAGCACTTGACAAATATTGGGGTTTTAGTTCAAAATCATTGTTGAGCCAAATAAGAGAAACGAACTGAGTCTGGCATAGATCAAATTTCCAGAAAAGTGTGTCCTTGATGGTATAACGTAAACTAAACATGTGATGAAAAACATTTTTGTCTGCGACAGTGTAAGGTCTCATATACTACATGTATGTCTGATATCTTTTGCTGTTTATATCAAATTTTTAGTATAGGTTTCTGTTAATTTGAGCTGACAAGCTTTCCCAAGTTGCTTCTAACATTCAGCTGGTTTAGGTTAGACGTCCTCGATAATTTTATGTTTCCAGCGTAAGTGAGTAGAATTGTTAGTTGTTAATTTTCTTTGGAAATGCTGAGTAAAATCAGAGAATTTTATATGTGAAATTCTTTGATTTTACCCAGCATATCCACAGAAATGAGTTAGTCCTTTGTCCCATATTGTAATTTAATTCTGCGTGGCATACAGTTTTACCTTTGTTTGTTATGTCATTTTCACCCCTAGTTACAAATTGCTGTGAATATGTGGATTCAGATATATTTTTGCAAAGCTAATACCTGTATTATAATAATTATTCTGAAATATCCAATAATCTTGCACTGCTCTGCAACCCGGCCAATTGTGGCTTTGCCACATTTTTTTTCAAATTATATACCATCCATTTCAAAATGTTCTGTCAAAAATTGTAAAACATACAATATATTAAAAACTGATATGGGATTCAATGGTAATCTGACAAATAAGCATTACAATGCATTTCATATATATATTGTAAACTACTTACTCACTGACAAATTATTGACACAGGGATATCAAAAACCATGTTTGATGTCAATGTTTCGCAAATATATCATTTGGTATAATAGTTTTGTTTGCGATTATGCTATTTCACTAAGTTAAATGTTGCCTGTTCGAAGTCGGTCGTTCAGGCGTCTGTACCATTTGTGACGAGGATTCATTCCTCAGGTATTTCATTTGGATATGACTGCGAGTGTGACCAGTTGACATGGGATGCTTTAGTCCTCCATGGTACCTGATCCCACCTCTTGGTTTCCAGAAGTCTGTATTTGTCCAATTTTACCAGATTTGTATCTATATCCTGGATATAGATAGATTTATAGTTTGGTATCTGAAACTTTTTATTTTCAAATTTGAAAAAGGACTTTAAGTCCTTTGATTTATTGCAATTTTATTATGAGTTAAAATGATTTATCCAATTGATAAATATTAATATTGACCAAATTTTGCCATAATTGCCATTTTTGTGAAATAGTTTGTCTATTCAGTAATGTATTTACAATCATAATACCATGGCTTTCTACTAAAGTACAATCCTTAGTAAAATGAAGAGTATGTTCTCTGAATATATATGCAATAAAATTCTTTTACAGATTAAAACCTGAGGAGAACCTTTTCCCACCTTACCAGTCTGATTCATTTGACAGTATAGCATCAAAACAAAATAAGCTACTTTTGTGTTTCTGTCCAGCTCGTGCTGTTACTGTGAATGGTCAGACATTTGATAGACCAGATTTTTTGGGTAGAAATAGTGGATCATTAACTGAATGTTCGTATCAAGAATATACAGAATGCACAACAGAGAGGTTCAAAACCTTCAGATGTTATGTAAAAAGAGCCAGAGAATATCGAAAGAAAAGAGATGTTCAAAACCAAAATCGTGTAAAGGTAAATATTCAACATTAATTTTTATTCTGTAAATTGAAATTAAAATATCTCTTATCATATCTCCTTCAATGGGGAAAGAGTTCGATTCTGAAATGGTTGTCTGTCAGTGAGTCTGTCTTTAACAAATCTTGTCTGGCTATAAATTTCAAAACCTTGCTTGTAATGCATAATAATGTGTTATTGGTCATGACCTAAAGGTGTGAAATAACCTTGACCATGGGTTAAACCATCAAGTTCAAGGTCACAATGCACCATGAACAGACAAGGTGACATGTTTTTGTAAAATTTAGACTTATATACTTAAGTACAAGTTTAATAGGGCAAAATTTTGCATACATCTGAGACAACCCAGACAACTCTAATTCAATGTTTATCAGACATAAATATAACTTGTCATAACCAACTAAAACCCCAAAATAATTCTGTAAATATGGGTATACTTAGTTTTGTTATGGGTTATTATGTAGTAAATTCAACGGTTATCCTGTTAAAAGGCTGCATTAATCACACTTCCTGTAAAATATAATCCAACTCAAGAATTAAACTTTTACAGAAAGTGAAATATTTTGGAGCAAATTAAATTAAATCTAGTTTGAATAATCAGTAAATAATATACCACATAATTCTACTTACTTCAGCCTTTTGAAATCATACAATACTTTTTGAGCTTGTTTCAACTCAACGTAATTGATATATTTATACATATAGCATACTTGCCAACTCTCCTGATTTCCGCGGGAGACTCTCGATTTTGACCCTGTCTCCTGACATCCCAATCATTTTTTAAAAACCCGTTCTTTCTCCCGATTTTTTAATATTTACTTCCAAAAATCTATAAATGTCCCGAAATTTGAAAAATAACACACATGATTTCCACCGCATGAAACAATACACTAATTTTCAAAAAAGTTTTATAACAAATCAGAGGCTGGTTTGTACCTCTCATCGTTGTTTGATTGGTTTTAGTGATGTGGTGTGGGACAAACTAAATGCTGTTATGGAGTACCAAGGGCAGACACGATGTCTCAAATGGGGAAATAAGATATCAATCAATAATTTCTGGAACTGATATCAATTCAAATAGAACAAAAACAAAGAATATTTACAGTATATTGATTAATTTCCACTGAAAATGCCTCATTGCAAGGAAGGTTCTGCCATTTTTCCCGCCATTTTCTTTACTTCTGATATGGTAAATTATCAGAGCAACACCGAAACCTGATCGATGAAAGATATATTATCTCTAAATATGCTTCGAAAATTTTTAAAATGATATCAGTAAAATGAACAAAAACAAAAATTAATTCACAGTAAATTCATTGATTCCATTGAAAATGCTTGACAACAAAAAATATTCTGTGATTTCCCCTTCTATAGTATTTAAGTAATACATGTAAAATATATATTTTTTTCTTTTTTCTAAAAAAATAAGACCAAACCAAACAAAAATTCATCTTTATAATAGAATAATAATACAACAAAATTCTCTAATGAGATCCATATTGAATTAAAAAAAACTAAATGAGATATTTGAATTTTTACATTTATAAATATTTGAATTTTTTATATTTATACAAGTAATAAATTAAAAAATATTCTTTAAAACAAATTGTAAGAAAGAGACCCTTAGTGAAAGTCTGGCTAACCATTGGAAATTTTTGTCACGCATTGTCTTCCGCATGAAAATTTTCAAATGTTGGCAAGTATGATATAGAATTCACACAATTTATATATTTTAGTGACATTGAGGTTGTAATAGAGAAACCGAACAAACTGCAGTATACCTCTGCCAATCATCATATTGTTAACGATTGTTACATGAATACAGTGATTGAAATTTTTACATATCAGTGATACAAGTATCAACATGCAACTAAATCTATTTCTATTTAACCCCTAAAGAATATATATGCTTTCTTGTCCGTGAAAAAATGAAAAACAAAGCAGAATAGAGGGATAGCAACAAGTAGGAGGTCCTTGTTCAGCAAATGGCATGTGAAAATCATAGCTTATAGTCTGTTTTGAATAAGTTCCTATCCATTTTGAAAATATATTGAAATGAAATTTCGTAACTTATAGTATGTTTTGAATAAGTTCCTATCCATTTTGAAAATATATTGAAATGAAATTTCATAGCTTATAGTCTGTTTTGAATAAGTTTCTATCCAGTTTGATAACCAACATTTTTGGACAGATTTCTACTGATTTATGGCTCCTTGAAGATTTACAGAAACAGTTTCCACTTAATAACTTGAGCAATTTATTTTTGTAACAAGAATATGCAGGACTCTGTTTTCATGGAGCATTATGCTATTGAATCCATTTTTGAGACTATATTTTCACACTGTTCAATACAGATTATTCTCTTTCTTTGTGCTGTGGCCCCTTGAAGATATACGGAAACAGTTTCCACTCAAGTACTTGAGTAATATTTAACGGATTAATTTGAAACTTTACAAGAAGGTCTGTTGCCATAAAAGCTCGGACAAGTTCAAGAAACAATTTTTTCCGCTAGATATTTACAGTTATGGTCCCTTGAATATTTGCAGAAACAATTTTTGCTCAGTAACTTGTGTAATTTTCAGCGGATTAATTTGAAACTTTATGAGAAGGTTTATTGCCATAAAAGCTCAGACAAGTTTGAAAACCAAATTATTTTGCCAGATACATACATATATATATATATATATATATATATATTATATATATATATATATATATATATATAGAGAGAGAGAGAGAGAGAGAGAGAGAGAGAGAGATAGAGAGTTATGTACCCTTGTAGATTTGTGGAAACAGTTTCCTCTCAATAACTTAAGCAATTTATTATTGTAAAAAAAGAATATGCAGGACATTATTTTCAGGGAGCAATGATAATCCACTTGTGAAACTATATTTTCACAATTTTCAAATACAGATTATATACTCTTTCTGTTGTGCATTTTGTAAGGGGGGAGCTCAGCTCCGAATACATTGTGTGAAAATAAATTTCTATAACTCAGAGATAAGATCAGATTTTCAGTATAGGTTTTCAAACTTCTCAGAGCTAATAAACGTACATTATATACCAGTATTCAAAATTTATTCAGTTATATCTCTTTGTGGCAAACTGCTCATCAACCCATGACAGGCTTATTATGTACAGCCTTTGATGGTTCCTTGTCAACAAGTTATGGACAGTTATGCCCCTGGAACTCTGAAAATTTACAATAATTTAGTTTCCATATATTGGGGAGGGGAGATAACTGTTTTCAGACAATGCAAAAGTCACCAGACTGTCAGCGAAATATGAAAAATTTGGTAATCGGACAATTTGTCCTGTGACCTACATTGTAAATGTATTATAAAATCAAATTTTCATAGTATATAAATTGCAACAAAATAAAGATTGGTAGTGACAGAAAAGGAAAAAAGAATGTAGATTTAGGTCTGTTCATTTGACCATGAAATTCCTCTTTGATCCGATTTTTACTTTTGATCATTTTTTACGAGTTGATTTCTGAAGAGTCAGTCTGAAGTTTGTCAGGGATATGTGTAACAGGATTGACAAATGACAATGCACAATTTAATTGCACACAGTTTTTGACAGGCGGTCAGTTTCAGGTGATTTAATCTCATCTGTCTGCCACTAAATAAACAAAGCATTTAACAAGATTACCTATTTTTTGAACCACAACTGATAGGTAATATAAATGAAGATGAAGATCAATTTATAAGTTTAATTCAGGCATGCTGATCCAAATCCAGTCAACGATGTGCTTTGATGTCCTCGTGATAGATGCACAATTTCAGCGGTTGGCATGGTGTATTGATACAGAATGTGTTTATTAATTCAAAATGTTTTGTTTAACAGCAAACTGATTATACTTTTAACTTATTTTAACCTTAGATTTTAATTAGATATATATATTTAGTCATCTCGACAAATGTTTCTTCTTCATCCTTCAATCTTCGGCAAAATAAAATTTGAGTGATTTTTAATGTGTTGACTGTTGTGCACCATCAAATGTCAGTGATTTTTTTTTTTCATGTTTACGGATTAAGTTATTATTTTCCCAGTATTTTTTCACAGTTCAGGTTACAATTTTACAATGATAAAAATGTTAAGCTGATAAGAATGAAGATCTACATTCTAATCGATCTCTAAATCTACGTTACCACTCCCCCCCCCCCCCCAAAAAAAAATAATAATAATAAATGGATAGTTGTAGCCTAGGTCTAATTACTTTTAAACTTTAGCACTGACTGAACTTAAGAAATAAACCGTGACCAGCGATACACATGTATAACAATGATTGCAACATTAGATTTGGAAATGAAGAAATTTAAAATTTGCACTTACATTATAATGAAAACACTGACTGGCTGAGCATTTACAGGCTAATTGTAAAAGACGTATGCACATTTATAGTAAAACTCTTGACTCTTCAATTTTGATCCCAAAAACTTCTCTAAGAGGTCAGTGACTCTTGAAACCTCCTAAATTTATCTTTGTATTTTAATAAATGGAATGTATAATACCACGGTAACTAAAATATGCTGAGAGGCCAATCCAAAGAAAAGAGAGGCTTGTCCATGACAGTGTAAAACACATTTAATCAAGGATCGAGTAATTTTAAATTTCATTATGCAAAAGATAAGAATGATGAATTTTGTTTTGATTCAAATGTTTGCCAAAGGTACAGGTAAATAAACAATGTGAAATGATAACATATCAGTTTTTTCACTTTAAATTTATATTTAAAAAAAAGTTTTTATCTTGAAAAAAAAGTAATCTGTTTAGTGAAAATTTTCATTTCACCAGACAAATTGACTGGTAAAAAATTTCAACTTTGGCATTGTCTGTGTGTGCAAATATCATATTGCCTCCTCACTTGAGGGTGAAAAAATGAAACATTATGAATACAAAATAATTCAATTAGATCAAATTTATTGTTTGCAATCAGTCTGATATATAGTAGAAACTGTCCAAGAGCAGTTCAGTAAAACAATTAATATTTCTTACTATGACATTTAACAAATAAATGTGAAAACGGTGCTAGAATCTAGCAATATTGAAAATTAATTTGACTTAAGCATGTGTTCCAATGTCAATGAGGAAAGTCATGTTACATGTACATAAATACCTGTCCAGGATGTAGAGTTGACAGAGCAATGTGCATTGCAATATGTATAGCTACATAAATCTATATGTAATAATATATCCATATTTCACATTATGCCTCAATCCATGTGCTCAGAAATGTCCAGACAGCGCATACAGAAAAATACCTATTTGCATCAGTAAATTAGAGGTTACACTATTTTTAAGCATTTAGAAAAGTATATAATGACATAAATGAAACATACTACTCACTCTTTGCTGAGTCAAAAGGTTAACTTGCAGTAAAAACTTTAACAATTCAACGTCAACTCTGCAGGAAGCATACAGACATCTGAACAGAGCGTCAACATAAAAATTAAAACCAAAAATGGGGCAAGACCTGTTGCAGCACACTGTGTTTTACAAACAGCTGTTGTTTCAAAATAAAATTGAAATGGTGGTTATGTATGAATTTATGTTTTTGACATTGAGGAAATGGATCTGACGGAATAAGGAGGTTTTTATATGGTAGCCACCTGGGCTAATGAAGATCAAAAACTGGTAGCCCAGCTAGAAAAGCATTAGCCCAATATTTGGTAAGGATGGCAAAAGCAGTCCGAATGTGCCAAGGGGTTTAGAGGCATGCCCCCTCCCCAAAGAAAACTTTTTACTTTTTAAGTCAATAAAATAATTACTTTAGTTTCTAATTGATATTTACAAATTGATTTTGAACAACAAATGATAAATTTTTATCCAAAATCTTTGCATGAAGAATACTCAAACTAGTGTCTAGATACATCGCCAAGATTCTGGTATGAAAATAAACTTTCTTAAACACTTGCCAGATGGGGGACAATAATGACTATTTCAGTGGTTAGGTTTTGAGGCATGCAATTGTACCCATGCACCATCACGCACCTCATTCTTCTGCAAGGAGTGTGAAATGTTTTTGGCTTATTTTGGCCACTATCTTGAAAAGTATAGTAGATACAAAAAAATTTAAAAGAAGTAAATATTTTCGGCACACAAAGATCGACAAAAAGTCAACATGGTAAAAATTGTCGGGTGAAACATGTGAGTAATAGGTATTTCCCCATTTAAGTGTGTTTTCATGTTATATGCCATTGTATTGAAAACTTTAATGAAGCAAAAAAGTTGAGAAAGAAATTTTCTTTTCATTTAGAATTTTTGCCACAGGTGAACAATGCAGACTCTGATTGAATATTTCAATTTTTTTCAAACTTTACAGAAACTCTTTCATGGGAAGCCATATAATGTTTTACAAATGAGAATGGATTAGTACCCATAAGGGTTCCAAAAAGGGCAAGATCTGGAAATTTCACTAAGTGACTAAGTTATTAGGCCCATTGGGCCTCTTGTTTATCATATTAAAGGCATATTCAACTTTCCAAAAACTGACAGACCATAGATATGGTAAATGAAAAGGGACAAGGGCCCATAGGGGCCACTAAAAGGCCAAAAACTTTTACATCTTTAAAAAACTCCTTTTCCTGAATCAATAATTAGATGTTTTCAAATTTTGTATGCATGATTATTAAGTCAAAATCTATAAAATGAATGATAACATTATCTCCTTTATAAACGAGCCACTAAGGTACAGTATTATAGAAATTGCATAATAATACAAAACTGAATCAAACTTTGTATACAAAGACGTATGTGGAAGTTGTCAGGATTCATCTATCAATTCAGAACATGAAAAGGGCCAGAATTTATGGATTCTGAATAAAGGGGACTAGAACCCATAGTTGACCCAAAATGGGCCAAAAGTTTGTACATATACATCTTGTAAACCAGGAACCAGTGATCAGTTTATTCTCACTGTAATCATGTTTTACACATATGGCCAACAAGGTCTATTGAGCCTCTTGTTTCAACATTCAAAAACTATTGTTGGTGATTACCAATTCTCAGCAAGTAAAACTTCTTCTCATGTTGCTTTAACATTTATATATTTATATTTTAGAGGTCAACAACCATCACAGCAAGTGAAGCACAGGTGATTTGTGATAGAGTTTTCAATGAGTCCATGTCTTATCAGCTTTGTTCTGAAAATGTTCCTCAAATAGACAGCACCTATCTGGAGTCATGTGTTAGTGATGTACAGGTAAATAGCACATCAACAAAGATTTGAAAGGCATACAAGCTGTCATTTTGATAAAAATGAAATATATCTCTCGATTAAACCAAAACTTGGTACATCATTAAAAATTTTCTTCTCATGAACCTATGATCAAATGACTTTCAAATTTAGTATGCGTGATTGTTAAGTCAATATCTACAAAGTTTGGCTAACAAAAATGAAATATCTATAATAGAGCCACTAGGGGGCTCTTCAGTAATGCAGTGTACAATTGTATTAAAAATGGTTCAATAACTCAAAACTGATCATCTTTTTATACAAAGATATGTGAGAAAGTTGTCAGGAATTGACTAAGGATCATTTTGACAACATTTCAAGGTTAAAGTCACAGGCACCTAAGGAAACAGAAAATATAAGTTTTGTTCATAAATTTTTTGACATTTTATACTACTTCTCCAGAACCATAGAGCCAATTTGAACCAAACTTGACAGGAAGTATATAACCATGTAGAGTCACACAAAGTTTGCAGATGAAAAGGGGCTAGGAACAAACATAGCTGCCATGGCTAAACATAGAACGAATGAGTCAGCAGATATTTTTACATGTATTTCCAAAATTATTGATTGGTTGGTTGGAAAATCTAGATCTTTTTCTAACATTAGCCTAGTAACATTTCTACAGTTAACTTTCATTATTTTTGTTTAAAATAAGTCTTTGACAGGCCGGTAATACAAAGGCTTTAAGTTTATGTATCTCATCTACCCATAATTATTTCTTGATGTCTGATAATTGCTGTGTAAACACACGACGTGTTGATTTTTTCCAACTCTCACGGAACATGACACTCATAAGCTGATTCCCATCTGACTTCTACACTTTGATCATACAACGGGATACCAGTTTAAGACACTTGATATTCGAGTTATTTCCCTTTGCAGGCGAAGTATGAAGTAAACAAGCTTACCATCGTCTAACAATTTTACTCACACCTTTTTTATCTGATCTTGCGATGTGTTCGAGGGCTTTAACATGTATAAATGACCATTTGTATCAGAGATTCAGTGGTATGAGGGTTTTGGCGTTATGAGGGAATTATATGGGAGGAAATCTGTTCTTCAAGAAATAGCGGCATTACATAAGTATGCGGGTTTGGCATTATAACGGGGCGAACTGTACATTTATATGCAACACTGTATGTTTTTATAATTAAATATGGTCAAACTACATTATCTCAAAGTCTTCGGGACCAAGCAAAAAATGCAAGATAAACGGGTCCTTGAGTTAAAAGGTCTGTCACTAACTACATTCCTGATTCCTATCATGAGCATCTGTGTAGTTGCCAGAATACTTGTAGGCCTCTATGTATATCGTTTGTCTCTTATTTTCAGTATTCATGCAATTGGGCAGCTACAAAAACCATGTGTTTTGTCAGACATTATTTAAAGCAAATAAAAGGCAATTAATTACGTTTGAGTATTTATTTCTTAATATACAACTGCATTGGCAAGTAAATATCACTCACATTTTAACAGAAACCATGCTCCTTTCTAGATCACGGAAGTGACACTATCATTATATATTTAATAACAGAAAGTCTAAAAACAAAATTACAGAAAGTAACATTAACCATATAAATCTAAGAACGGAGAGCAAAATAAAGGAATATTTTGGAAGATTTTTATTTATTGTCTGTACTCAAAATGATACAGAAAGCATATTTGTTCAGCACTAGTCATATAATAACAGTGATTTAATGATGATGACAAAAAATTAACTACATGTATGAGAGAACTGGTCACTTCAATATTGAGTCTAAACATTGGGAAGGAGTTTTAACATTGACATTAGCAGTTTTTTTACTTTTCCAGTCTTGAGTTACCAGATCTTTTATTAGTAATAATAGTACGAAAATTGCCTCGATTGGCACTTGATCGGCACTTGATCGTGAGATAACCGGTTAAATCGAAATAACAAATTTTGAGTACATTTAATTAGTCACTAATTTTAAGTACTGTAGGTCTATACTCATATTCATATAGGTAACAAGTTTTGTTGCAAATTGTAATTGCTAATTACTAATATTTGCTTGAAATTATCACCTGACTTTTTTAAATGGGAGCAAGTCTCCACTTTTTAGCTCGCCTATTCAAAGAATAAGGGGACTTATGGAGTCACGTTTGAGTTGCCAGGTTAAAGGTTAAAGTTTTGGGGCAAGTGTTGGAAAGTACTATAAATCATTCAATATGTGTAGTAGGAGACTGTCATTTGGTATGAGGGACTCTTTGAGGGTAAAGTATCAGTTAGTGGAGTGAAATCTGAAACTTTTTGGAATAAATTCAAATTTTGACATATTTTGTGGTTTTTTGGACTTAGTTTCTTGCAAAAATTTGCTGTGTTCAGATGTTAAGTTTTCATTAGGATTTTTGATAATGATAGTGTTAGAACACTGATAATTTGGATGGAGGTTCCATTAGGGTAAAACATCAGGAAATTGTCAACACTTAATAGAGATATTTATTTCCCTTTTAAGTAGATATTTCTGTTTTGCACTATTTTTTGTCATTATTTCAAAAGGTATAATAGATGGAGAGAAAGTGATGAAGATAAATGTTTGGCATGCAAAGATCTACAAAAAATTCACAAGACACAATTGTCTTGTCTATCTTTACGGGAATTAATTCCTCGTTTAAGTGGATTTTCCATGTTTTAGACTGTTTTGGGTCATTATCTGGAAAAAAGTATAATACATAGTGAGAAGTTAAAGAAGGAAAAATGTTCAAAATGCAAAGATCTACAAAAAAAATGAATAGGAAGGAAATTGTTTTTTTTATCCGTATGGGAGTTATTTCCTGTTTTAAGTGGATTTTTCATTTTTTGAACTGTTTTCGGTCATTACCTCAAAATATATGAGATTGAGAAAGCAAAAGAAGGGAAAATGTTCAGCTTATAAAGATCTTCAAGAAAGTAAATGGCATAAATTATCTCATCAAAACTCATGGGAGTTTTTATCCCTTTTACATGTTTTGGACTGTTTTTGATAATTATTTGAAAAGAATAACAGATAGAGAGAAAGTGAAAGTAGAAAAAAAAATGTTTGGCATGCAAAGATCTACAAAAAACGTTAACAGGGTGGAAATTGAAATTGTCTGGTTGATCCATATGGATTTAATTCCCCTTTATAGTAGATATACATGTTTTTGACCATAATCTCCAATAGTATAATAGATGGAGAGAAATTGAAAGAAGCAAAAATGTTTGAAAATGAAAAGGTTCTAAGACAAAAAGGGGCTCCAAAAAAGGTCTAATTTTTGTACATCTTTAAAATATTTTCCTCTTAGAAACTAATGATCAACCTATTTTGATTGTATCATATGTTTTACTCAGGTGAGTGTGAAGGCCTATTTGGGACTCTTGTTGAATTTTGAATTTCTAATTATGATTATGTTTTATATTCAGTCAATGAATGATGCCAGTCTGGCTGACATAGCCCTGGAGATGGCCAACTCAGATTGTGTGATCATGGTCAGTAAAAACATCAGCATGCAAAATGAAAGCAAAGAGATAGTTGAGATCATTTACAAAATCGCTTGTCCAAAAAATTGCTCCAATCAAGGAAATTGTGTAGAAGGTATGAACATTTATACTTTGTAAAACAAAAAATTTTTTGTCATTTATTATGTATACTGAACGGAGAAAATTGTTAATAGTTAATATTAAGGAGTTCACTGCATATGTATGACTTTATTTGTTTGTTTTTTTAGTTTTGTAAGATGGTATATTTTGAATTTTTTTATGAATTTTTTAAAACTGCAAAAATGAAGAGGGGGGTAATTTTGGTGTACTCGTGTTACATATGTATTCTCCTGCCTCACTCAATGTAATTAACTTGTTATTCAAAAACAATTGTAAAATATTCTATTTATTACATTTTCCAGTTAAGTTTCGTTAGGCCCTAGATTTACTTGGTGTTCTGTACATGTTGGCTAGTTTATGGCTTGTGATGTGTAAACAAACTAAGAGCAATAAATACATAAGAGTGGTGTTCCAAAAATAAAATGTAACTTACATTGGTTCTCCAAAACTACAAATGTTTTGATCATTTTACTTGCTCTGCCCTTCAAAATACAAACCATCTGCTTGACCTGGTCAATCCACTTTTTGAAGTTCATAGTTCAATCACTTCAATGGGGACACTATTCAGATAGCCGATCCATTGAGGTCATTTCTAGAATTGCATATCTTTCCAAATATATGATATTTGAGTTTGGGAAACAAGGGGCCAAATCTGGTGAATATAGAGGATGTGGGAGAGCTGTAACCTTTTCTGATGACAAAAATTTGGTCAAAATGTGTGCCTTGTAAGTGGATGCATTATCATGCAAAAGTCAGAGGCATCAAAGTCCCATTTTCAGGCAGCAAATTTTGTAGTAGCTCCTTAATTTTTATAGAACTTTCCTGTGACCGTTCTGCCTTTTGGCATCAAAATTTGCATGGCGAGACCCTTGTTAGCGAAGAAAATTATGTACAAAACCTTCTTCACTGTGCGTAATCACTGGGAAATACTTGGGCATCTCATATTTTTGATGGCCCAAATTCAGTAAGAACTCTTCCGCTTGGTTCAGAATAGTAAACCCAGGTCAAGTTTTATAATTTTGTTTTTGTGTAAGATTTTCAACATTTTGTACTATTTCACCATAACCATTGGGTTAATTTGAATTAAAATACATAGAAAGTATAACCATGTAAAGCTGCATTAAGTTTACAGACGAAAAGGGGCTAGTAGGACCAAACATGGCTGTCATGGCCAGAAATAGAATGAATGAGTCAGCAGTTTTTTTTTATTTAATAAATGTATATTCAAAATTATTAAAGGTAGGGGAAAATCCATTACCTTAAAATTAGTGGCTTGCAAAAATCCACCTGAAGTTTATTTTGGTGGAAATTGTTGGGTCGACCCTTATGTGAGTTATTTCAACTTTTTCATGGATACTTCATGTTTTTGGATGTGTTTGACATTATCTTGAAAAGTATAATAGCTAGAGAAAAGTGAAAGAAGCAATGTTCAGCTTGCAAAAATCTACAATAAAGTCAATAGACCCGAAATTGTCAGGTCACCCCTTATGGGAGTTATTTCCCCTTTGTTTTGTGGAATTTTCATGTTTTTGGATGTTTGTTTGAGATTATTTTGAACAGTATAATAGCTACAGTAAAAATGAAAAAAGCAGAAATGTTCAGCACGCAAAGATCTACAAAATAGTCAATAGGGCCAAAATTGTCAGGTCAACCTTTCTGTGAGGTATTTCTCCTTTTTTCTGGATTTTTCATGTTTTAGGATGTTTTCTTGACGTTATCTTGAAAAGTCTGATAGCTAGAATAAAAGCGAAAGAATCAAAAATGTTCAGAATGCAAAGATCTACAAAAAAGTCAGTAGGCCCAAAATTGTCAGATCACTCCTTATAGGAGTTATTTCCCTTATTTATGGTTTTTTGTTTGTTTTTTGACATTATCTTGAAGACTATAATAGCTAGAGTTAAAGTAAAAGAAGCAAAAATGTTCAGCATGCAAAGATCTACAAAAAAAAACCAATATTGCCAAAATTGTCAGGTCGACCCTTATGTGAGTTATTTCCCTTTTTTGTAAATTTCTAAGGTTTTGGACAGTTTGTGCTATTATCTTGTAAAGTATAATAGATAGAGAGAAAATGAAAGAAGCAAAATGTCAAGCACGCAAAGATCTACAAAAAAGTCAGAGGGCCGAAATTTTCAGGCTGCCACCTTATGTGAGTTATTTCACCTTTAAGTGGATTTTTCTTATTTTGGACTGTTTTTGGACATTATCATGAAATGCATCAGAGATACAGAAAAAGTAAAAGAAGCTGAAATGCCAACAGGGGCAGTTATTGTCATGTCAGTGCTTATGGGAGCTAATTATTTTGTTCTCAGGTGACCAGCAAGGCCCATCGGCCTCTTGTTTACATTTAAGGTATTTTTCAGAAGTTTTTTGCATTTACAACAAAAACTTTCTTTTGTTCATCTGTTAACAAATTGGGTATTTATCTTGCATTTATTTTTCTAAGTTTTAGATGCTTAAACAGAATATACCACAAACTTATGCTAACGATAAGTTTGTCAACCAAGCTAATTGCCTTATGGTGTATCAGGTATCTTTTTAAAGGGTATTGCATATTTTTATTTATGTTGCTTGTAGATGTAGTTGTTGCAGGATGATCTGAGTGAGCAGCATCTTTAAGTCGCTGCTGTACAACCCTAAATTTAGCTACCCACTTACAAATAGACCTGTGGGACTTTTTACCCTCCCCATAAATGTCGCACACTTCACTGTAAATATCTATAGGTTTTATGCCGAGTAGGGACCTACATTTATGAAGGGCCTAATGTCAAGCACATGATCTGTTCTTTTACCAGTCATTTTGTGTATAGTGTAATGAATACGCTATAAATTGATGTAGACCATACAAATGTTGGTGTACTTCTGAGCAAGATTTTTACTTGTGTTATGCTTCAGTTATATATCTATTGAAACAAGGTTAGTTTGAGTTCACACTGTACAATTTCTGTAAGAAAATGCACAGATGACATTAGTTTTGGAACACTCCTCATACATGTATATAGGAATTTAAGAACTTGTATGCCTGTATATATCACTTATTTGTTATTGAACATCAATCTAATTTGTTTGGGGGGACACATCTAATGCCTCTTTAAAAAGTTTTGAAAATTAATGTTGTAATGGCATTTCATATATAACTACAACAAAATTGTAATAAAATTCATGGAGAAAAAGTTGAAAATGTCAAAGCCATGACAAATTGAAAAATTAACACTGAACACCAATTACATGTACATTGCCTCAATATAAGGAACAACATATATGCTTTATTGGTGGGAATCTCCAGAGCTTTCAAGATATTTGATCACTTCTGAGAAGTTGGGTCACCCAGGATTATCCCTTGGGTTTACACTAAATATTAAGATGACTTGTCGTTTTGTAAAAAACAAAACATACTGGTATTCTGTTTATAGGTAGGGTTCTCAACAGTTTTCAAGATATTGCACCACAAGTGAAAAGGCGGTACCCAGAATGAATTTACACTACACATCTCTTATGTCAAGACTCAATCATAAGTGCAAAGCAGAAATCGTAGGTGTGGTGAGGTCATGTGGGGAAATCATGCAAATATCTTGAAAAATGTTGAGTTTCCCACACATAAACCATGTATTATTTGTTCCTTATATTAAGCCAATTTAATTGGTGTTGATTGTAAATCCATGGAAGAGAAGCTGGGCACCGCCATTTCACTGGGGCTAGAACCAGTAGATGCCACAAAAGGGGCCAAAAGTTTGTACATCTTGTACTGATGGCTAACATTTTATCACTGCAGTCATCTTCTGCTCAGGTGACGGATAAGGCTTATTGGGTCTGTTGTCTAATTATTTTGTTTCTGCATCTTCATTTCTAGCAGTAATGTTTCTCAGCTGTGATACTAAGCTCACTTGAGAAATAAGCTGTCAAGATAAGGAACCACACTCTTCTTAATTTTTGTTATATTTTGATATAAACCTTTCCAGGAGGCAAACATGACAGGCTCTTAATGCACTGTTTGAATTATTCTTGCTGTTCTTGAAATATTTAAAAAGGGACAAACACATTACTTACCAACATATTTTTGTTTTATTGGTCATACTTTCTGTACCCATGTGCTGTTAACTTTTTATTTTGATTTTTCTCTTAGAATAGTGAAAATTGTTCTATCACATTGACACTCCACATTCCAAAGTTTTACCTGTAAATTAGAGGAACTACATTCCCAGTAAAAATTAGAGGAACCACATTCCCAGTAACCATTATGAAATTCTTCAGAAACCTGTAGACCTGTCCATGGCATTTTGCATTAGCAACAACTTTTAGTAGGTTTAAAAGGTGCTTTCTGTCCAAAATATTTTCTTTTCTGAGAACTAGTGATTGACAAATCAGGTGAGTGCTAATTTGTTAATTACACCCTGTGTACAGTGAACCAGCTTTACAACGACATTCATTATAACGTAATATTCGGTATCCGACAAGAGTCGCTCGGGAACAAATGTAAATGTACATAAAAAGTACTCACTCCAACGAAATATCCGGTATCCGACTCCGACATTAGATTCCGGGAACAAATGTACAAAACTCAGCGTAAATAAACTCTTTACTACGACGTAACATAGAACCTACCAGCTGATCTGGCTATTGTTATCATTCTTAGTTTTCTTCACGGCTGAGTTCATAGGTAATGGCCTAGGTGTCAACAATTAGCACTTGAGTCACCCTTACCTGTACGTCAATAGGCCTAATGTTTTTAAAACATACCAAACACTACAAATCATGTACACAAACCCCACACCCGATAAGCCATCAGTAGGTTTCGTTTGAACTGAACCGACAGGAAGTGAAATACAAGCTGGGTACAAATTGAAAAAATAAGATTGATAAATAAAGAATAAAAAATACACTTAGTTGACAAGTTCCATTAGGCTACATGTTCATTCTGATGTGGTTACAATGGCGAATCTTTAAATTATTTCAGTAGTTGCGATAGCAGTAGACATTTTACTAAAACTTTATTTATGAAACGCATTTTTAAGAGAATTGTATTAGCAATCTCTGCATTTTTTTATTTTAGCAATAAAATGTCTAAATCGGAATCTGGAGATATACTATTACATTCGGGCATTTTGTACACGATTCATGCATTTTACAACATCATCGATTTATCACCAATTTAATGAAAAAATAATTGTGCATTGATGTTCACAAGATTAACTTGCATATACTTTATTTATATATCTTTATAGAGATTTTAACGTTGTTTTAAGTTTATTTATTCACATATACAAATATATGCGTAAATGATACTCAAGGGAGCTAACTATAAAATGCCCACCACATCAAATTCATTACAGTGACAAATTCGATATAACATCATTCCTACATGGGAACAAACATGGTCGTTGTAAAGAGGGTTCACTGTATATGAAGAATTGAATGCCTTTGAATGTTTTTATTGTAAATTGTTTTCCAATTGTCATTGTCCCCAATAACGCTTTGGTAATTTATACTACACAGGAGCCTGTGTCTGTGATGATGGATTTACTGGCACAGCTTGTTCACATAACGAGTCTGCAGCACCAGTCGTTATATCCTTGATGAATAATGGCATGTGTGACCTGGCACAGGAATCGTGTGGTGATATTTTTGTCTATGGAGAAGATATATTTCATACTAATAAAACAAAGTGCAAAATTATGTCCCAACAGGTAACAATTTAGTTAAGAGTCTTGAAATAATTCATGTAAATTATAAATCTATGCATGCTATTTGATTTCAAAATCATTTTATCTATTAATAGTATTATCTGCTATACCTTTTAGTTAGGGTCAGATGAGCTATTGGTATCACTTTACGTCTGTCTGTCCGTTCCATCTGTCTATCCATTCCCATTTCTTTTTTTAACTTCTTCTAGAGACCCACTGAATGGGTTAAAAGAAAACATAACATGAATGTTCCTTTATGAGGTGCCTTCTAATTGTTTTTACTTTGGTTCTGATCCATCAGCCAACATGCAGGCCAGATGGGGATTTAGTTTACCTTAACATAGGACCCTATTGAAAAAACATACAAAAATCACTGAATGGATTAAAACCAAACATGGCATGAATGTCCCTTACAAGGTGCAGACAAAAATGATCTTCTATGGATCAAGGGTAAAAACTGAATGCATGGCTACCAAGAGGATAAAGCCCCTCCACCAAAATTGTGAAATTTATTACCCTGGGAGCTTGGATTCTGGGTCTGAGGCAAGGCCAATATAGCCATATAGTGATTATATACTTTATCTTTGAAAATTCTCTCTTCTTCTATGCAAATGTAAAGAAAAATTTAATACATTTTTAGTAATAGAATGAAGCCCTTTACCAAAATAATGTTATGCATTGTAAAGAAAAACTGAATACATTTTTAGAAAGAGCATAAACCCCTTTACTAAGATTGTGAAATGTGTTATCCAGGGAGCAGGTTCCAAGGTCACGGGCGGATCCAATATGGCCATATAGTAATTATGTACTTATCTTAGAAAATCTTCTTCTCTACATCTATGAAACTGTATACATTTTAAGAAATAACATAAAGCCTTCTTCCTAAATTGTAAAATTTATTACCTTGGTAGCAGGGGTTTGAGGTCTGGGGTGGGGCTTATATGGTCCTATATTGATAATGTACTTTAGAAAATCTTCTTCTCTTCTTCTATGCATTGTAAAGCAAAATTAAATACAGTTTTAGAAAGATCATAGAGCTCTCTACTAAGATTGAGAAATTTATTATCAAGGGAGCAGGGGAACAGGTTTTGGGGCAGGGCCAATTTAGCTAAATAGTGACTATATACTTGGTCCTAAAAATCTTTTCTACATCTATAATTGAAAATATATAGGAGGGATCTATGGATACCAAATGAAAGGGGGCTAAATCTAATAGGGAGCCCAAAAGGGGCCAAAAGTTTGTACATCTTTGAAATAAATCATGAACCAATAATCAGTCTATTTTCACTGTGATCATGTTCTACTCAGGTGACCAATAAGGCTCATTGGCTCTCGTTTCTAAAACTCCAGGTGAGTGATTCAGGCTCCGTAGAGCCTGTAGTTACAGATTGCTGTTGTATCAAAAATATAATATATATATATATACATGTATTTTATCGTAAATGTCAGGAGACATTTTACAGATTTTGACAGATTATTTTAAATTATTTATGGATATCAATTATTTTTTTCAATATAATTATGATGCCTTTGAGCATACACTCTAGATAAAGATCTCTGATACAAACTTTACAGTCAAATCACTATAAATGAAAACAATCAGGTCCAGTCCATATATAAATCTATGTTGATATACATGCAAAGTAAAAGTCCCCTACTAATACTGTTCTGACAATTTTATGAACTAGCCAATGATGATCATTTTATGCTGATGATGTCATAATTATCATTTGTATTTTTATCATTTCATTTCCTCACTTCATAAGATCATGGATGATGGGTCTGTAGTAGATGCTGGCACAGAAATCTTAAGAGGAGAACAGAGGAGCATGTTTGAAGCTATTTGTCCTTTACCCAATTCTACAGAACATAACTTTGTCAACATCTACAATATATCTTTATCTAACGATGGTGCCCTGTACAGTGAATCCCTTAGACTTTATGTCTATGACTCCACATGTCAGCTTCTTAACAACAACAGTGCGGGGAATATCACTTTTTCACTTGCGGTAAGATGAACATAAAATGTAATTTTCTGATGGAATCTTTTTAATTCCAGACACCAGTATATCTTATATTTTTAAATTAACCTTCACTATGGAAGTTGGTCAGGGGCTACCTTAAATTGGGATATTTTTGCACCGCTAAAATTTGGCCACTGTAATTTTGGCCATTTTATTAGGATGACCAAATTAGTCAAAACTAAAGAATGGCCAAAATATCCAAATTTACGGTAATAGACCCTTTTTTGAAAAGAGTCCTGTACCCTTTCAATTGGGAATTTCACGTTGCAGTGGGCTAAATTTGGTAAATAAAATAGAAGTTATTATGGTGATTTTGATAATGAATTAAAAATAAAGGTATAAAACTTGTGATTCATTTATCTCTTTATTAAAATGACAACAATTGATATTTACCTTTATAACATACATGGAATATCCCTATGTTCTTGCACATTAAGGTTATTTTGTGTAAAGAAATCAAAGAGACTTAGAATATACCACATTGGGTTATTTAGTTGAGTGCCAAATTACTGAAGTGTAGCAGGTTGAGAAAAATGTGCATATAGACCATGATTTGAACCCAGGACCTTCTGAACACTAGCAGGACGCTCTTACCAACTGCGCTATTGGGGCTTTTTATAAATTTTCAAAACCGGGAACAATGTTTAGGAACATATTTCAAGAATCATGTGATTTTGATAATAAAAGCAGGATTATAATCGTAATCCGGGCTAACTTGAAGTTCCCTATTGTTGTATATCCTTGTCTAATGGAAACATTATCATTCAAATTGATTTTGTTTATTGATGCTTTCTTATAGTCTGGGTATTGCTTCATTGATGGGAAGTGTGTTGTAGACAACTCATTGAGCACTCAAAGCTGTTTACAATGTAATGTTACGCAAGCATTGTATAATTGGTCAAATGTAACAGGTAAATAATTTACAAGTTTCATCAAATTTCATGTCTATGTGTGTGCTTTGTTGTTTTTAGTTTGCAGGGCCAAAAGTCTGGAGAGCTAATGTCATACCCCTACCATTGTTGTTGTCGACATCATTGTTGTGGTCAGCGTCCATAGTCAAAACATTAACCTGGCCTATATCTTTTTAACTGCAAAGGATATTTTGCATATAAATTCCTTATGACAAGAGCATTCATTTGGTACATTGACTTTTGACGAAGTGACTATGAACTTGAATTTTGACCTACTTTTTAAGATCTTTAACCACAGCTACATCTTTTAAACCATAAGGGATAGGGCTTTGGTATTTCACATATAGATTTCTAATGACCAGAGCTTTCATTTGGTACCTTGACTTTTGACGAAGTGACCATGAACATGAATTTTGACCTACTTTTTAAGATCTTTAACCACAGCTACATCTTTTAAACCATAAGGGATAGGGCTTTGGTATTTCACATATAGATTTCTAATGACCAGAGCTTTCATTTGGTACCTTGACTTTTGACCTAGTAACCTTGACCTTGGACTTCGACTTACTTTCCAAAATTTTTAATCTGAGCTGAAGGTCCTTTGATCTTAAAACCTGACAATTCTGGGTCAAATACTTACTTTTATAATTTACACCCATTTTGGCAAGCTTTGTTGTCTTCCTACAACTCTTGTTATAAAACCCTGTAAGTATTTGATATTCAACAATTTTTACCTACTTTTTAAGATCTTTAACCACAGCTACATCTTTTAAACCATAAGGGATAGGGCTTTGGTATTTCACATATAGATTTCTAATGACCAGAGCTTTCATTTGGTACCTTGACTTTTGACCTAGTAACCTTGACCTTGGACTTCGACTTACTTTCCAAAAATTTTAATCTGAGCTGAAGGTCCTTTGATCTTAAAACCTGACAATTCTGGGTCAAATACTTACTTTTATAATTTACACCCATTTTGGCAAGCTTTGTTGTCTTCTTACAACTCTTGTTATAAAACCCTGTAAGTATTTGATATTCAACAATTGCTTTGCATTGAATAAGTGATATAAACATCATCTGAATGAAAATGTGCAATAAACGTCATCTGAATGAAAATGTGCAATAAACATCATCTGAATGACATATAAAGTTGCCAAACAGTAAGCTGACATTTTGTTTATTGTTTGTTATTTTACTTTAATGAATTAATACAAAATATATTTATAAAGTATAATGTATATATATTTTGGAATAGGATGTAAAATAGAAACAACATCAACACAGTCTACCACTAATACAGTTATATCCATGGTAACGTCATCCTCAAGTGATGCTACAGCACCAGACACATCAGAAACAACCTCAACTCTATCTGGCACAGCAGCAACATCAACTTCACCTACAACACTAGTTTCACCACAGACTTCAACAATATCTGCTACAGCAATGTCAACGGTCATATCTGAAACTTCAACGACGACTTCATCAAGTGTTACACCATTGTCATCAGATGGATCAACTGTGTCAACGATGTCTTCATCTAGTGGAAGAGAATCTGACAAAACCACCTTGATTGCAGCAGTAGCTGTGTCTACTATACTTGTGGTGCTCATTGGAACCCTGGCTGCAGTATTTCTGTATAAGAAGTTTTACAGCAGGTAATTCATAAAAAACATGTGATCCAAAATAACTACAGTAAATGAAAATCTAATATACATGTAGCTATTATATTACATGTTGTTGGATGAAGAGTGACATCTAGTGTAAAACAATTACATATAGCAAAGAGTTTTTCTATTTACACAAAACTACTTACATTTTGGATGGCCGATTTTTTATCAGAATTTTGTAATAAATTCATGTTCAGGAATAATATTATCATTTGGGCTTTCCACTACCAGTGGCAAATCCTATTGTTATTGTTGTATTTTTATTTCTTCTAATTATTTTTCCTGTTATCAAAATACTGTGAAATTGGTTCATTCCATTCAAAATCTTTTTACATCATATTCATCGCCTTTGGAGGACATACTGGCAACTTACTTGGTCTACCATCTTTGACCCCTTAGGGACCAGGGGTTCTATGCACAAAACTTGTTATGTCTTTTCTGCATATTCTTTATTGCAGATGTGCGCTAAGAAAAATGACATCATATGCTATGTGTCTTGCTTAGCATCGTTAGTGGATTGCACGACGTGTCTTACTCTTATCTTTTCATCTAAGAATATGCTTAAGGTTAAACACCCTTGTACCTTGTTCTAAATATCTAAGCATATTGCTTTCCGGGTAGAGCAAAATGGCAGATGGACGTTGGCAACGAGTAGCAGGGGAAAGATTATCCACATTTGAGGAATATGTCATTATGGGTCTTCTTACTTGCTATAGATTTGACAGGCATATTTCCAATCTGTTGGATGAATATAATAATTGCATGATTGTTAAGTCAATATCTACAAAGTTTGCGAATGAAAATGAAATCTGTCCATAAATGAGCCACTAGGGGGCACTTCAGTAACACAGGGTATATTTGTATTACAAATGAGTTTGATAACTCAAAACTGATAGACTTTTTGTGTACAAAGATATATGAGAAAGTTGTTAGGAATTATCTGAGGATCATTTTGATGAAATTTCAAGGTCATGGGGTTAAAGATATTTTCCAATTTTGTATGTCCAACTTGTCATTCTGTTATCATACTTCGTTATGCGATAATTGTATTCTCGTGAGCAAGAGCTCTTGCCAAATAATGTGTAAATAAAATTCTTGCGAATAAAACCGTAGTTACAGTACTATTCTTTTCACGGAAAAAAATAAGACATACTAGAATTATTGAATGAATTTTTGTACCTGTCATTTGTGAGTTACGTTTGTGATCTGCTAAGTCTCCGCAGCCTTTCATGTGAACATTACATAGGTGCAGGAACCGGGGGCCCCACCTTTTCACATACAAATTTTATTTTGATTTACTAGCAGATTACTAGGTGTATTTTTGCGTCTGGAAGTGGAATAATGCTTCTATAGGCTTCCAAATTTCAAGAAAAAATGTTTTTTTTATTAAATGCGTAAAACACACCCCTCTCATGAAATATTGCCTCACAATTTATCTAACACTTAAAATTATATGAAGTAACCAGTGAGAGCATGCCATAAAGTTGATAAAATAGTTGTGAAACCTTTAAGTTTTCTACAAAAAGTGAGAAAATTAAAAACAAATTTGCTCCACTCGGCAAATAATTTTTAAATTTACACCTACTCAAACTTTGAATCCTCATTCTGCATTTTATGATGTTTGCATTCCATCACAAATAAATATCGTTTAATGTCACCAGCTTAAACACACCAACCTTTTAAATTTTTCATAGATCCACCACTCTTGTATGTACTTATTGCATAAATAAAGGGCACATGAAAACAATCTTTACTGGAAAATCATTGAAAATAAAAATTGCCCCCACCATTTTCTAATTGTTTCCTATGCCACCATATTATCACACTCTTTTCTCCACCTCTTCAAATGTGTGCATGGTTGTAGGTGTTGGATTAGAAGCATTTACAGAATCAGTTATTCCATTCCAAATTTCTTTTTTCTTTTGGGTTGTTACCCCGTGTCGGAATTTTGATCACAGAATCTTCTTGTTTTGCTTAAAGGCCCATGACCGGCGATTTACGCTCAGTAAAGTCGTTAATTTTGTTTTAAATGGTAATATTCTTTGCAAATGTTTATATAAAGTTATTGTCTACCCATTAAGTATGCTTCTTAGTGATTCTCTGTTTTCTAGTAATCTGAGTTTGAAGATTAAAAAATGATTTTTACTCGTAACGACAATAAATACAAACGGAGTTGCGTAATATTCAAGGCAACCTCAGATGAATAACTTCAACATATTGTCATCTCGTATCCATCACAAGTCGTACCTAAGTGAATAGGTTGACTCGTACCCATGTTTTAGTTAACTCGGGCCCATCATCTGTTTAATTGTAGAATTATTTATGAAGGTATACATGAATTTACCAACAAGGTAATTAACATTATGCCATTTGGTATTGAAATGACATACAACTATCTGTGGAAATGAATTGGCTTCAGAAGTACTTTGCTGACAAAGGTATTGTCCAATTCACAAAACGTGACAGGAGGATTAACCTTTTGATTATCTTGCAGATGATTCTACTCAATTTTTGGTTATGACACTTTTTATGGGAAAAAACTTTATATTTCCCACTGGATACTCTGATAGAAGTGTTGTCCAATTCACAAAACGTGACAGGCAGATTAACCTTTTGATTATCTTGCGGTGTTTTTGATTATGACACTCTCTATGGGAAATAACTTTATATTCCCCTCTGGATACTCGTAGGTAGGATAACAAGAAAGAATGATTATTCTTGTCAGTGTAAATTTAATGTCATTATTCTTTATTACTTAAAATTTGAACGTGTCCGGGTCAAGAAATAGTTCACGAGACTACATCTCGCCAGGTTATATTGATACAAGGTAAAGGTGTCTGTCGTTACAATTTTCGAGCTTTTGGCGATTTGAATTTGGTTTTCGAAAACAAAGAAATTTAGAACCCCTGAATATGCATAGATGTTTATATAGATGGGGGCGCCCTCATAGTCGTAAAACCACGGTCTGGAATTGCTATGCACTTGCCTACCCGTGGTTTCATGTACCCGAAATCACACATAGCTAATGAATATTTATAAAGTTTGCTCAGTTTATCCAATCACAGTAGTTGTGATCGGCAACGGAAGTTATCGCAAAGTCCATTGATCTGATACAATTCTGAAATTGCTTAATAGCCTCGTTGTGATTAGCTGATGAATGCGTGAGCACCGTTTACTCGCATTTGCTGAGGCTTCATGAATAAAATAACATATGCAGGAGTGATTTCGGGCACATGAAACTACGGGTAGGAAAGAGCATAGTGATTCCGGACCGTGGTTTTATGACGATTGAGCTACCTATACTGTTTGTTTACAGTTCATGGCAAATTTAGGAATCAGTATGTCAGATTTTTCAGTTGCTTATATGACAGGACAGAAAATTGCCGTATCAGTTAGTAGTTGTTTTAGAGGAACCTTTAAGGAACATACTATTGGTAGGATCTTCATTGTGCGTTGTAAACATCTTATACCATCGAAAACGTCATAATTATCAAACAAAATTGCACTGCTTGCAAACACCACATAATTGCCATGTATATGGCTATCATTTCAGCCTACTAAAACATGTGTAACTTGTACGACATGGTCATTATTAACTGTTGAATATTCATTTTTTTTTCTATTGTGATTAATATTTTTTTCTATGGTAGAAAATCCTGGGTCATTTTTCTATGGTGAAAAATATTTCCATGCTTTTTCTATATCTGTAAAAATGTTATCTGGAAAATGGGTAATGTTTCCTACTTGTATGGGTCAATAGACCTTTTTGGAGTTGATTCATTCTGTCATAATAGTATGCAACTTCAAAGAACTTCCAGTTAAACATCTATCTTAATATAATATTTATATATGACCTGGAATCTAGTTACCATGCAGTGCTAGATGCCAGATGTGAAAGGTAGCCTACAAGGAAGTGACGACACTTGTAGTCATTACAAGAAAGGATTCCAACATCTATCAAGAATTAAATCCCAGGAGAAGAACTGAAACAAGATATCATTCAATGTAAATATTATGAAACGGAAGCGATCTTGCCCAACATTCTGTTGAGGTCACATGGTATGAACACACTATTACAATAAAACTGAACGGAATGGAAGAAACAGAAAAAGCGTAACGGGTATTCATGATTCCTACGTGCAAAAATAATTGAGCCCGAGTAGTTTTTCTATGTGCTTGAGAACTAAGTCATCAGTGTAACCATAATTCCTTCGTTATTATGTACAAATCAGTAAAATGATGGGTACGACTTTTCCAATTGTTTGGTTACGAGTGAATTAACTTAGCCAAAGAGGATACGAGTTGAGATGGGCATGAATTGAGATGGGTCCGAGTTTACCAACATTCTACAAAGAAGTAAACATGTCATACAAGTAGCAAATAAACAAAACACAAAGGACAGAAAAAGAAAGGAGACAGAATGGATAAAGAATTGTGCTGTGCGTTTAGGAACAGAAATAGAGCGTTGAAATGCTTAACGGAATGAAATAAAATTTGTTAAATGCAATCAGTCTTCCATGGTCCTATTTGGTTTCTGTTTATTTTTCAGCCATTGACACAGGAAAAGCAATATTGTAAAAATGCGTCAAATTTGACGTCACACTTCTATGACGTAAGGACTTAATGAAACTGCGATCTACTTAGCTAAGAGGAGATAAGTAACATGCTAAAAATTTTCTAGCAACACAATTTTAGAATCTCTCTTAGTTAAGTAGATTGTTTTGGGGATAAGTGTCATGCTTAAGAGCAGTTTTAAGATTTTTTGTGCATAACAGCCCCAGACTACTTCTGTAGTTTTTTCAAAAAGCCTCTGCATTTAAAAAACTATCCATGTGATTGTTGTTATACATTGAAATTTAGATTCTCCTGACTGAGAATTGGCATGGTTGAATTCGTTTCTGGATTTCTATAACTTTCTCCAAAATTGTCAAATTTCCATTTGTACAAATTTTGAAAAAACAAACTTCATTTCTGTTCATTACGTCACATTTCATTGCAAAAACACATCTTACTCTTTTCGTATTTCAGTTATTGACATTGGTCTGTTTTGGTCCAAATTTTCATATTTAGATTTTTGACTTTTTTTTCACAACTTGTATATGCTAAATGTTGACATAGGACTTCATCTATGACAAGTGTCTGATTTTCTGATGCAGTATGTAGGGATTAGGTCCCTAAAAGTGTTTTTAGTCCCATATCAAATATTATGCAGACACTTCATACGATTGTCAAGATTTTTGTGCCAAATGTAGAACATACACAGAGCTTTTGAAAGCTTTTAAAAATTATCAAAGTAGATTTTTGAAAAAGAGGGGGACAAAGGGTTTAGACCTGCACACCAATTTTCGTCACACATGGCATGTTTTGTGATGCAATTTTGAATGTTTTATTTGAAACTCTTAGAGACGATAGAGTACTCAAATGTGCTTATGTGATTGCATTTAGTTTTTGGAATGTTTTTAAAGAAAATAAAAGGGACTAGAGCTCAAACCATTTTCTGTTTTTCCGTAATTACGTCGTTATGGTTGACTAAAAATGTCTGAAATTTGGCTAAAATATTTTATTAGATGGCCTATTATGTGAATCAGTCAGATATTTTGTAAAATCAATGCTTTTTCAGAAATAAGGAGCCAAAATATTTTTTCAATTTTGCTGACTGAGTTCTAGACTGTCAATTAAACCTGAGCGTGTCGAAACAAAAATGGTTGGCCAGAACCGCTTTATAACCTTGGAAGTATTTTTCTTTCTTTAATACCTTCGGAACTAAAATTTTTTGTATAATGAGACTTTTGTCTGGAATTCAACAAAGAAAATTTGTTAAGTTTCAAGGTCATCAAGCAAAAATTCAATGTCACCAAAGAATTCATTTTGATTGAAATATTATTGATTTTTAGTAAAGGCATATGCTGGAAATATTCGAAGGATATGCAACTTAAAAATTTTTATCACTTTTCGAAGTAACATTATTACTAACATTTCTAAAGATTTAGTAACAGCTGTCTTCTTTGCTGCGAAAACACATTTCCTCTTATTCTAATTCACCAGTTAGTCTACATGTTCTTGGTTATTTTCACAGTTCACATTTTACAGTTTTTGGTTACAAAATAATTTCACTTGACAAAAATGTTTTCTTTTCTAGTTCAAATTGGCATGAAAAGCACATCACATTTGTATCTGATGTAAATTCTAGTTATTACTTTTATTATTATTATTATTTGTATTTCCACCTCCATTTCAGAATTTAAGTTTTATTTATACTTATATGATATTTTGTTTTATGTTTTGTAATTTATCAATACCTTGTTTGTAATATTTTCAGATCTAAAACACCTGTAACTCCAAAATACCAGGATAGTTACCATCAAGATCCCAATAAACCAGAGTTTGATGTCAATCAGTTGAAGCGACCTGTCAGCCCAACATTTGATTTTAGCATATTCGAATCCATGTCAGATATCAAGCAGCAAAAGCCACCAGCAGACACAAACAGTTGGTGAATTAGAACATTTGAAATGATATAAATGTTAATGACCATAAGTGTCAATTGTTTTAGTTCTGATGTCACTTATTTAAAGTACCCCACATGTACCAGGGTACAAAAAATGTATGTTTAAAAGTAGCCGCCTTATATAAAACACAACTTCTATTCACCTCTTAATGATTAAAGACACTGAAGTTCTTGGAATACTTTTTAATCAAATGAGGGTTAATTTACTTGTTGAAAATGTATGGATTTTTTTTTATCACGTGTATGGATAATGAGCTATTAAAATGATCATTTATATATAAAAGATGATTTATTTATGGAATCTTAAATGTACATGATTTTAAATTGATTAATGGAAGGGGTACATTTCATATGGGTGTACGCGATGTAATGATATTAGAAATATGTTGAGTAAGTAAGTTGAATATATGATAATAAATAATGATGATATTTAATACAGTATGAACTGTACAAATTGTATCTTGATATTCCCTCTAATCCAACCAATGATTTGGTCTCAGCATCTTTTACTTTTACTTATATACACATTTATCTTGTATTCCCAGTCTTATCCACTCCGAACTCTGAACAGAAGATCTGTTCCGTAATGACATAATTACTAAACACAATCCAAGTCTATGGTCATTTAAAGGGATCTATGATACTTTTGTGAAACATACAGAACAAATTCAGATTTATGATAAAAGTGCAATGGAAATTTTGTACCAGTGCTCAAACTTTTGTTTCCCTTATTCATATACTCTTATATAAGGAGCACAAGAACCCAATTGCTTTTTCATAATATATTTGGCAGTTAATGAAAACTTTATAATTGATGAAAGGGGCATAACTCTTGCATGTATGAATATTCCTTAAATACCCACAAATATGCAAGATAATTCAGTCATTCATTTCTACATTTATAATAAATCAGTATGCATAAAATAAGAAAAATTCAGTTGTTAAATTTTGTACAATCTAGGTTATCCTTCTTCCCTTTAATATGAAGAGGAGAATTTTGCAATATGGTACAAAAGTTATCACATTCCCATCTTATTAGGTAACTTGTATTAATTTCGGTTATATATTTCCTGTAAGAGTAAGAAATTCGTTTTTATATCATAACTCGCTCTGTTTTGGTACTGAAAGGATGTGTCAAAACGTAAACATGGAAAGCTCATAATCAGTATAGTTATCATTGAAATTATATGTTACAAAAGAAACATATTGAAATGCATTGAAATTTGTAATCTCCATCTGAACAGGAACTTGGGTGACAATAAATGATCCTTCAGCCTATTGTAATATTTTGAAATCATTTGATATATATTTTGGTAATTACCTGATAAAGATAAGTTCAGAATAACATTTTTATTTACTAATTTTATTTTTGAAGTGATGCTGACACAGGCAGAATGTGCTTAAGTGATGCAGTGAAATTAATTTGTTTTAAAATGATTATGTTGTTGATTAACAAATAAATTTCTTAATCATTGTTTGAGAATTTGAAATGACAATGTATTGTTGTACATTATTCCCTTCTGTGATTAAATTTGTGAAATAAGTGTATACATCAGTGTGAATCTTGACATTTTTCTGAAGTCTGTAATCAATGTATTTATTCACTACTAACACACAAAATTTAATATTATGATTAATGCTATGCTGATGGCATACAAATGGAAATAAGGATAAACATATTGCTCATTGGGGAAAAAAATTCAAAAATGTTAGAAATTTGTTTGAGTACATACTCTAACTTTGAGTAGGCTACCGATCTCAAGGTATTTCTTCTTTTTTTTTTTGGACTGGAAACCAAAATATTTTATGTGAATGATGAAAATAATAAATATGTGTCAGTGTGCCAAAACTTTTAGAAATGACATTTTCTACTTCATTTTCAGTTAAACTGAATGAGTTTACACTTTGTTCAAATCTTTGAGGGGTCAATGATCACTGCTTACATAGAAATAAGGTAGAGGTGTCAAAAATCACTATGTGGTAATGGATTGGTGCGTCAAAAGGGGTGTATCCATTGTACAGAGTTAAAAAAACTACATCAAATATGATATATTTTGTGAGATTTCATTACATTTTTATATTGTATATATAATGAGTTTTCTACATTTTCTGTGACAAATCTTTTTTATACTGTATAATCAACAATCCATATTTTATATTATTTGTTCGGGCACGTGAATGTTTGGTTTGGAACACCTTGTTTTGGAAGGTTTTACATTCATTAATGTTTTGTTATCAGAAACCAATAATAAAGCATTTTGCAACATGGGTTTTATACAGTTTATATAAGAGCCTCTATATATTTTGTTCACCATTGTCAGTCAGTCTTAACTGTGGATGCAATTTGTTTAGAATAACGCTGTAATGGATATACAGTCAAACCTGTTTTAACATTAAACTATCATGTACATGTATTGGTATATGAATATACATGTGTTGCTATACACTGCATCATGGACACCAATTTTCTTGTGATTTTTGTCAACCTGAAACCAAAGGCCACCTGTCTTATGCAGCCACTTTTCCAATCTCCCTTCAGTGGCTGCTAAAAACAGGTTTGACTGTATTTGCATTGAACAAAATATTTTAAGATAGAAAAGCCAAAGGATTAAGTGAGTAATTGTGAATTCTTGAATGGATTTTGATGAAACTTAAAAGCATATTGTCACTCAGTATAACAAAATTTTGGTGTAGTTTTAAATGCGGTGAAATTGAAAATTTATTAAAAAAAAAAATTTAATATTTTGTCATAAGATCAATTTTTACTGTGCATGTATTTTGAGGTCTAAAAATTAGAAATCTGACTTCGCTTATTTCTTTACCAGGCCGTAAAGAATTTAATTTGATCCGAGGTCACCTCCAGTTTGAATAAATCAGAAAGCTTTTCCTGCATGCTTAACCAGGTAAACAAAAACAGATATAGGAGAGTAAAAACTTCAACACTTAAAGAAAGCGATCTCTAACAGATTCTGCAAGAACAAGGAATAAATTTGGTATAATATCTAGCTGGAAGTGGAAAGCAGGATATATATGGGTGATTAATTAGCACGCTGAAATGGTACATGTATTTTAATCAAAATTACCTCAGCACTGATGATAAGATTCAAAGTCATCTAAAATTACTTTTGGCTGTTGGCCTATCATATGCATCTGAGGAATATGGGTCAATACATAATAAGTTAGATTTTACTGACAGAATATCCTTGTAAATAACATAATTATGCAATATTAATAATTTTTTTGATACAAACATTTAATTTTTTTCTTATTAATATTCATCAGTTTTCAATGATGAAAAAGATTAGATTTTTGAGAGACAATATGCCTTTTAGAGGAAACAAGTACTTCAGATCATCTCTAACTTTGTATTTTTTGGCTTGATTAGCTGAGGGGTGGATCCATGATGGGGCAAAATAGATCCTAGACAGTACCACTTTTTGAAAATCTTCTGTATAATTCAAGTTTTTTTTATATATATTTTTTATTTGTTATAATGTCTTTTAAGATTTTGTCATTTTCAATTATTTTTGTATGATTTTTTTTTTATCTCCCCTTGTATTCACTATGATGCATTCATTATATGTGTTTTACTTGTAATTAAGTGATGAAATATTTTTATTGAAGAATTTTACCACAATCACAATTCCTTTTCTTTTCCTGTCTCTTTTATAGTCATGAACTAGGTAGATAAACTGTTTGATTAATTTCCTATTTCAGAGCATTTACATAAAAATGTAGCAGGTAAACAAACTGTCTAACTGTTGCTTGATAAGAAGGCCAATTGTATCGACAATAACAAAATGATACAAGAGTGCATACACAAGTTACAACAAAATACATGTCTGTGTTCTCCCTGGGAAGTCCAAAATGTGAAAGGGTGAATTGGGTACATGTTTTGTATATGTCCAGTGCATGTACATGAATTTCATATGTTACACATTTTGGCATAGTCTGAAATATGGAAAAAACAGGATGAATCTAGAACAATTATTTCAATTATTTTTTTCGCTTATGTTTTTGAATTTACATGATTATATCATACTTATTTTGTAAAACCTTCATCAGTTGAGCTCCAATCTTATAGATTCCCTAAAAGGAAAATGTTTTTGTGCAAGAATTTACTGAAATTTTTTAAGTCTGCAAAACTGTAATGGGATTTTTTAGCTCACCTGGCCCAAAAGTCTGTCATCCGTCATCGTCCGTCATCCGTCCTTGTCCGTCTGTTAACTTTTGCATTTAAACATCATCTTCTCAAGAACCAGTGGGCCAATTTTAACCAAACTTGGCATATAGCATTCCCATGGTATATTTATATTACAAATTGTTTAATAACTCAAAACTATTCAACATTTTGTATACAAAGATATATGAGAAAGTTGTTAGGAATTATCTGAGGATCATTTTGACAAAATTTCAAGGTCGCAGGCACCTAAGTAAATGGAAAATATATGTTTTCTTTTGTAAAAATTTCAACAGTTTTGACTACTTCTCCAGAACCATTGGACCAATTTGAACCAAACTTGACAGGAAGTATGACCATGTAAAGCTGCATAAAATTTGCAAATGAAAAGCGGCTAGGACCAAACATGGCTAAATATGTAGAACAAATAAGTCATCAGATATTTTTTGATTTAATACATGTATCTCCAAAATGATTAAAGCTAGAGAAAAAACCGTTACCTTAAAAGTGAGCAGCTTGCTAAAATTTACAAATATTTCATTTTGGTGGAAATTGACGGGTTGACCCTTATATGAGTTATTTCCCCTTTTTTGTGAATTTTTCATGTGTTTGGATGTTTTTTAACATTATCTTGAAAAGTATATTAGTTAGAGTAAATGTCAAAGAAGCAAAAGTGCTCAGCATGCAAAGATCTACAAAAAACGTCTGTAGGGCTGAAATTGTCAGGTTGCCCCTTATGGGAGTTCTTCCCCCCTTTTAAGTGGATTTTTCATGTTTTTAGATGTTTTTTGACATCATCTTCAGAAGTATAATAGATGGAGAGAAAGTGAAAAAAAGGAAAAAATGTTCAGCATGCAAAGATCTACAAAAAGTCAATAAGGCTGAAATTGTCAGGTCCACTCTTATGGGAGTTATTTCCCCTTTAAGTGGATCAGTATGCAAAGATCTAGGAAAAAGTAACAGGGATTAAATTGTCAGGTTAACCCTTGTGAGGGTGATCCTTGTGAAAGTTAGTTCCCCTTTTAAATGGATTTAGCATGTTTTCTACTGTTGTTGCACATTATCTTGAAAGATTTATAAAAGTATGGGCAAGGCAAGTCTACCCTTACGCAAGTTAATTCTCCATTTCAATGAATTTTTCAAGCTTTTGGTTGCTTTTCAGTATATTGTCAGTAAAATACATCTCACTCAGGTGATTATTAAGGCCCCCAATGAGCCTAATGTTTTTCATGTTGATAAACCATTTGATCTTTTATACATTTTTTTATGTTTTCTGCAATGTTTACCAATTTTGCCATGTGAGCGACTTAAGGCCCCATGGGCCTCTTGTTTTACACACCATCAGCTTGTTCACCATTACCACTGATGTAAATTTGTTGAAATTTGGTAGGATTGAAGTACCCTAGTATTGTCTTCTACAGGTGGTGTTGATTTTGATCAGATTTGGTCAGGGTTGAGTCTAGGGTAGGGAAATTAGGTAAAATATACTCCTGTTTTTTTCTACAAAAACAACTGTTTAAAAAAAAGTTGATCAATATTTGGGCATAATAGTTCAATAAGGGGAACATCCTATGGTATACCTCTTTTATAGACCCAATGCCTGCAACAATCTAAAATGTTAGATTTTCAAATTTGCAATGCATTTAATTTAGCCTACATGTTTAGTTCTTCTATCTCAATTTGTTGTTGGTGAGCGAAATAGGCCGACTAAGGCCGTTTGTTATGTTTTTTATTGCATCATTGTCTAGCTTTCATTCAATTAACATTTTGAAGTGAAGTGTATTGATGTTTGACTGGTTTTATGAAGTGAAATAACATTTTTATACCATATTGAAGAGTAAAGAAATGGAATAAAATCCCAATTAACATGTTATGAAATATTAAGTGCACCTAACATATTTTGAAATGTCGCTTGAACGCTATGAACTATATTTCATTCTGTAAATAAAGGTATTTAAAACATCAATGTACTAAGTTATTTTATTTATTAATTTCAATATGCAATGGTGATTATGATGGTAATAATGATGATGATGGTGGTTGTGGTGGTGATGATTATGATGGTGGTGGTGATTACTATTACTATCATTATCAGTCTTGCCCGTCATTCTAATTAAAAACCGATCCCTGACCACTCCTGTTTTCTAATGTTGCTTAGAGGATCTAACTCAATCCGCAATAGGATCACGTGCAGATGACCCCTCATGGGTTTTTAATGTTCCACCTCTGACAACATCAGGACCACAAAAAATTGAATTGTGTTGATAAAATGTTTAAGTCATCGAAATCTTCGTTTAAGAACATTACCGATCGGTTTAATCCACTCTGAAAGAGTATCAAATTCGACATCTTAAGCAAATAACAATTTTAAAGTTTTGGTGCCATGCAAACGAGACAGGTTCACCATATTTTGGGTCTTTGCATCTCTCAGTTTTCTGTTACGCACAATGATGAGATCACCTGTCACAACGTGGCCACACGGAGTGTACATGAACTCGGATGTACAACTTGTGCAAGGTGGAAGGGTGAATCCTTGAATTGGAAATATGGAGGGAACTTACTTTGAAAGATTTTTGGTTCAAAATATTGCTTATATTCAAAGCGTCAATGCCCATATTGGCAAATTTGACATTGAGGAACGGGCGATTACGACTTCACTATATTAATTTAAAATTTTAATAAAATATGTTAAATTGGTCATACAGGATCACCAAAAGAATAATGTTATTGTATATTTATCTTGGAGTTTTTGTCAGATTTATTTTTCCAAATAAAAACGTACATAATATCTCCTAATTTGTATCCACTTCTGACTGGGTTAGGCAGAGTAGAGGATAAAAGGGTAAATTTGGGAAGTGGGGAAACCTGACAACAGTTATTTTTTCAATAGGTGTGTTCCACCGTTGAAATTCAACATGGGTTTTACACAAATATTCTTCAAAATTTATTTTTCTATAATCTCAAGATCAGATGTGAAAGTTTTACCAGGAATGTTAAATAGACCATTTCCCACCACATATTGTAGTATTTACATATATTATATGTTTATTTATTGCGATTGATTTTAGACCCCATCCGTACAACTTTAGTCTTAGAAATATTTGGCATACTTATATAATTGAAAAAGGTCTAAATGTGTTTTTTAACTTTTGCAGAAATTCTAAAATCAGTGATATCAGCATACTGAAGGATATTCGTATCGTGTCTTACTAATAATTCAATTATTTCAGCAGAGGAGGTAAACGAGGTAATAAGAGCTCTATCGTAAAGAAACTGAACAAGAAACAATTTTGAGTCGCAGAGAGACAAACATCTTGTTTCAATTTTTAAACCTATATATAATTTTGATACAAATCCAAAGTAAAACATTTTAAATGCTTTTGACAAACGTTTTCATGACACAGGGTAAAAGGTTATAAGTTTCTTCATAACTGTCATCAAAATGCAAAAACGTCCAGTTACAGCATGAATCATGTGTTTTATATCTTAATTCCCAAATAAGTAATTTTAGCACAATTAAAGCGCGTTTTCTCCAGTTAATGCGGATGAATGAAACTCATTAATATGATTTTGGCAACCAAACCAATATATACCACAGCAAAATCAAATGAATGAATTAAACTTATCTTAAAGGGGCATTAGCTGTGTTTACAAAAAAATATTTCGATTTTTTTTACTTTTACTATTTGTACTTGCTGTACAATAACAAATAAGAGCTATACATAAGCAAAATATGATATTGCTATATATTTTGTGAAAATAAGGTCAGGTCCAGTCTGGTATTAATATACAAATAGTAAGGTTGAGTTAATCAATTGAATTGAAAGAGTGCCAAACCTGGGTTTCTCAAGCAATTTTGACAAAATTTTGATTTAAGAATTTTTCAAAATTACCTGATAAAATAATCATTATTTACTATATATAATCACATCTCGTGTGATAACTATATATATAGCGAAACCTGTATATAGGGCCACCAAAGGGACCACAAAATATTGACCTTTATGTGCAGGTGACCCTTATACACAGGATCAATTTTGTTGAAGTATGGAGCCGACCAGGCTCAGTCGGTTGCGCGGTCGACTATGGATCGTAAGGTCGTGAGTTCGCGTGAGTCCCGCCGGCGGCAGATTGGTTTCCTGTCCTTCGGATGGGACAGTAAAACTCGAGGTCCCGTGTAACAGTAGGTGTCGGAACGTTAAAGAACCATCACTGCTCAATGGCCGTAAGTGCCGAGCATAGGCCAACATTTTAAGCCTTTCACCGGCATTTGGTGACGTCTCCATATGAGTGAAATATTCTTGAGTGGGACGTTAAACAACAATAGACAACAGTAAACAAACAGTTGAAGTATGCAGTCAAGAGACTTGAAAAAACTGGCCTTTATAGACAGGTAATCTTAATATAGAGGTGGTGACTATAGCAGGTTTTACTGTATATAAAATGACTACCGACATGAAGAATGAAGTCCAACTTCCGGGACGACCTGTCCCTTTCTCAGGGACAATACCATAAATAACACACACACATACACACTCGCACACAAATATAAAAAAATCTCAGAGACCAAATTATAAATCTTTAGGATGTTCAGGATATAGATACAAATCTGGTAAAAAATGGACAAACACGGACCTCTGAAAACCAAAAGATGGGATCAGGTGCAATGGAGGAGTAAGCATCCCCTGTCGACCGATCACATCCGCATTGGGTCCACTGTCATGTCCAAAAGAATTCAACATTTCACTTAGTGAAACAGAGTAATCGCAAACAAGAATATTATACCGACTGTAAAATTTGCGGAATGTTAACATCAAACGCGTTTTTAAATATCCCTGTGACAATAATTTGTCAGTGAGTAGTTTACATCTTAAAATTGAAATGTTCATATGTTGAACACGTACTTGGATCTCGGATCATTTGTGAAATATAAACTCCATATGCGGGTGACTATGGGATATTACTAATTAGATGTGGAAAATTTACATTCAGAATTTTTTTTTAACTCACCAAACTTCTTACACATATTAAACAAGGTCTTCAGATGTACTGTACAACGGCCTACTAAAGAAGCGGAATCAATCAAATGTGGATACTAAAGAATTCAAAAGAATTGTTGGAACATTTAAAGTCTCCAAATTTCAGACATATTACAAGCATCAAGTCTTTTGATTTTTCGAACCTTTACACAACAATTCATCATCAAAAACTGAAAAACAGGTTAACATATATTGTACAAAACTCCTTTGTATACAAAAATTGGAAATCGCAGATATAAATATTTAGTGTTAGATCATGTGGAATCTTATTTTGTGAAAGAACACTGATTACAATAACAAGTACACTGAAAATGATATTATCAAGATGCTGGGGTGGTGGACAACGTATTCGTGGTTTTTGCGGGAAAAGTTTTCCAACAGATTATCGGCATTCCATTGGGTACCAATTGTGCACCTCTTTTGGCTGACATCTTTTTGTATTCATATTTATACAGTCTGTGCTCTCCAATCTCCAAAGGAAACAATAAATTAGCATCTCAGTTCAATTTTACTTACAGATGTATCGATGACGTCCTGTCCATAAATTATTCAGAATTTCAGAATTACCTCGGCCAGATATATCCTGTTGGGCTAGAGATCAAAGAGACGGCGGAGAGTAACACATCTGCTTCTTACGTAGATTTACTCCTGTCGATTGGAAAGAAAAGGTCAACTTCACACCTCCCTTTATGACAAATACAACGATTTCAATTTCCATATCACGAACTTCCCATTTCTAAGTAGTAATATTCCATCTTCTCCTGCTTTTGGCGTTTTCATTTTACAACTTATACGTTATGAAAGGGGATGCTCTTCTTATGAATGTTTTATTCTGAGAGCGAAACGACTTGCCAATAAACTACTTACACAAAGTTACGTAGTTGAATGCTTCAAATCATCGTTTAAGAAGTTTTATGGTCGATACGGGGATCTTTATGATTATGAAGTCCCGCTATCAATAATATTAGATAGTATTCTGGAGCACGGTCACAGACAGTGACTCCCTTTCGCCAATCGTGCTTTTCACCGAACTTGACTCGTAACCAAACTTGGCCTTTTCACCGAATATGACCCGTTCATCGTACTAAAATGTTTTCCATTGAACATTTGCGACGGGTGTGGCATGCCAGCAGAGGACACTGACTCCATCCGGACACCTTGTCCGATCCCGTTTGGGATTCGCAATTGTTCTTCATGTTGAAACCATTGCACCCCTAATTCGTCGTTTCTAATGGACTTGATGTTCGATTATTAATGGTTTTTTCTTCTTTTTTGGTTCAAATATTGCTTAGATTTAAAGCATCATTGCCCTTACTGGCAAATTTGACATTGAGTAACGGGCGATTACTCGTTTCTTTATGCTCATTAGTCGTGACAACTTTGAATAATCTGTTGTAATAAGCGTCCAAAATGATACAATGAGGTCGATACTCTGGAGAACCAACATCAGTAAAAGTCGTTTTTTAAGCATCAAGTCATTTCTACAAGTCATGTAAGTGATACATTTTTAAACTTCTAAATATAACAAAACAAATTATTACATAGATTCATATTCATCAAAACAAAAATATACTCATAAAAATTGACTTCAATTAATATATTTATACGATGCTGGATTGTCAAAATATCTTAATGTTAAAAATACAGTGGTTTTACCTATACACGGTTGAGATAGAGCTCAACAGACTGATGTTGTTTTATTTCATATAGATTCCTTGATATTTAAAATATGTATATAGCTGGCATAAACCTCGATAAAACAGAATTTCAGTATATGGTGTCGACACCATGTTCGATTCAACTGATGAAGATGGGTTTTATTGAACACATTGGAAATAGTTATGATAAAAAGAGAAAAAAGTATATAAATATAAGTTGATCATAAAAGATGGAGATAGACGCTAATAATAGATTAGCGAGTCACACCTGTGATAAAATGACATCAAACTATTATCCATAAAATCAATGCCTTTCATCTTCGACTGTAACAGATTTTTGGTAATATGACATAGATAGTTTCGAATAACTTGACACATTCTAGATTTCAGTGACAACTAACGTGGCCATTTCCTGAGCACCATATTTAAACAATACAGACATCTCGGCGTTTACAGTCATTTGTATGTACAATCTAAATACCTGATACACAGAATAATAGAAGACAACAGGCAAAGTAAGTGGAAACAAAATTCAATTAAAACACACACGCATATATATATATATATATATATATATATATATATATATATATATATATATATATATATATATATATGTGTGTGTGTGTGTGTGTGTGTGTGTGTGTGTGTGTGTGTGTGTGTGTGTGTAATTTTAGCGAGACGGAAATTTAGTGTTATTTTCTTAAAAAGGTGTATATAACTTTAGCGATTTATGAGTCCAAACGTAAGCTGAATATATTTATAGATTATATTATACCACTACAGTCAGAAAAATAATAAATCGTAACTGTTTTTGTAAATATATAGTATAGACGAATGTCGTAGTCACATGATAATGGTTACCACCAATGCGAAATGAATTGTTCATGATATTCCCCCCAAAATGTTTTCTTGTTCGAAAATTGTTGCATAGATAATACAAGTGTCAAACATGTGACATTTAGAGTAAAATTTACATCATCAATGACTTCGGATTGATTGCGGTTTTCTAAACTTCAGCAATTTTGGTTTTTCTAAGAGTGCTAACATGGCATACTTTGTAGTGTTTATATAATAGTTCAGGAAAACACACCATCCAAAATACCCTTGGTAAATCTGGGGTATTTAGTGGCCTAAAGTGCAATCATTTATTTTTCAACGGCTAGAGTGCTCATTTGTAGCATTTAAAAAAAAAGCTTTCATAAAAATATATCCTTCACAATACCCCTTGGTAAAAACGTGGGGTTTTAGTGGCCAAAAGTCTAATTATATTTTTTCACAGATTTCTTTTTTGAAAAAAAAATGTTTACTTTTAAAAACATCATATTTTATACACAATGGTTGTTTATATTTAAGTTATCAGTCATTAGAAGTGAAAGATTAACTGAGACTTTAAAATTTTCAGCAAGATTTGTTAATTTTTAATGGTTCTGTTTCAAAACTCTTAAATGTCGTGCAGG